>JBBPDH010050442.1:0-11041 GCA_037974565.1 Clupeocharax schoutedeni | reverse complement strand
ATTGAAATAATCAACCTGGAAAAATGTGATCGATTACAGGTTCTGAATGTCGATTTCGATTACTTTTCGATGAATCGTCGAGCCCTAGTATGCCATACTATAAACTTTAATATGCATCATATTATTTGGTTTTAATCAGTTAGAACAAACGAAAAGAGGCCGTTGATCCACAAAACTCAGTACAATTGTTTTCGTCACACTTAATTTTAATGGGCCCTTTACATTTTCTATAGATGTCCCAATTAATAGATTATTAGCTTAACACTTTAAGTCAAATAGAAGCCAAGCATCTTCAAAGCATCTACAGGAGACCATGCAAGTGTTACCGTGATTTATTCAGTGTGTCGCACTGAACTGAACTGAACTGAACTGAACTGAACTGATTAGCCCGGCCTGTGCAGGTGGTCAGTGTTCTGTACCATAACCCTGTCCACAGTATTTTTAGAAAGATGTATTGCGACTTAATTTATCACAGTAACAGTTAAAATAACCTCTTTTAGTTTATTAAAGAAAACAGATTCAGATTTTTCCTTCATCCACTAACTGTACAATGGAAAAATGGAAATTTAAAATAATGGAACTTGCTGATTTAGACTAATAGATCCAAATAAAAGTGGTTTTTTTTTCTTCATCAGAAGTGTCCTTTTAACTTTACTTATTTTCAGGCGGACAATTAATTTGATGTGAATGACACATTTATACAGCGTAATGAAAAGGATTTCAGGTATTTAGTAGTAAATTTAAAACCATTTCAGCAGCCTGACCACAGGCCTGTGTTGGAGATGGCAAAAAGGTCCTTCAGCTCGCCTGCCGTTCGCTCATTAGCCATCAAGTCCTTTCAGCTGCTCCGTCATCGTTCTCACTATCTCCCTGTCTTTCTCAGTCAAGCTCTCTGAGATCGGTATCCTGGCTGCAGCCGTGGGGGGAGCCATCCTAGTCGTTCTGGTCATCCTCGCCATCTTCATCGGCGTGCGCTACTGCCGGAAAACGAATGAAGACACAGGCGTGGAGTGGCAAAAGACAGAGGGGAAGCAGCCGAGTGTTTGGTGAGGGACCAGCAGGGCGTCTGCAGAAGGCGCCGTGCCTAAAGTCCTTTTAAAAACAGTCCCTTCTTATTTTTTGGCCCAACTCAAAAACCGAGAAGGCCAAAATCAGACAAGCAGCCGGAACCCTGTGTGTTTATTTTTTATTGTTCTTTTTTATATATACGTTTTACAGCTTTTATATTCATGTATGTCTGTAAATCTTGAAGACAATCTTAGTCTAGTTTAAAGAGAATATGTTTCAGATGTTGGCTCACTGTTGTTTATTGACACCGATGGGATGCTGTTGTTCAGTGATTTATGACTGATTTCTACCAAGTGCCTGTTTACAACCATAAGCCTTCATGGTGTAATTCATGGAGTTCATTGGTTCTACCCATGCACCTTAATGTGGCCCTTTTTAAAAATCAAAGTTCCTTGATTAACAGCATTTTTGGGTGTTATTTTGCTTGTTGGGAGATTTTAATGCACATAATTAATTACCGACCTAAATTTGTTAAACATATAAATTAGGATAAATTAGAGCATATACTGCTCATAATACAGACATACCTTAGGTATGGGGTATACCATGTTGCGTAAGCTGCCTTGATCGCTAAAACCTGCCATTCATCCAAGCTTAATGAAGCTAGCATTGCTAACGTTCCAATTTGTTAAATATAGCTTAGCTCTCTTAACAGATATTTGGTAGCATGATGAAAGGCTACCATAGACAGTAGACTCTTTACTCATTGAAAAATGAACGGGAAAGCTCTTATCACTCAACATGGCATCAGGGATAGCCTGGTCACTGAGTGTAAAATGAAAAACAGCTGCCTTTTTGGATTTTGTAGTTCTGGTCAGATTTCACCAGTGTTTTGAAATGTAAAGCAAATTAATGTTTGTAGTTTGGAGGGCTTAAAAGTCTACTCCCAGTCAAATACAGAAGTCTGGTCCAGATGCCAAGATGGCTACCAAAATGGACAGAATTTCCAAGCAAAAAATGAATGAAATTCTAAATGTTGGTGAGATTCTTAGTTACACCGGATCTAAAATGCCTAATTTCCTAATCATGTAATTTTTTTTCTTAAACCTAAAGCTTAATTTGTCAACTGTAATATTCAGTTATACTATTTTGAGATGAGACACTGGAGTGTGGGTTGAAATTTAGGTGAACAATCTCCTCAGACCCACATATAACTGTTTTTCTTAATTGTGTCATTAATGTGTAGATATTGTGAAAAAATGGGCAGCATAGAAATCACAATAACCCTTAGGTGTTCCGTCTCAGGTGTTTCGTATAATCAACCAATCCCCATGCATTTAATCAAGCCCCATATAAAAAAACACTAGACCAATCACAAAGACCCACAGGACTGCCTCCCAATGAAGAAGTAAAGTAAGGATCTAGAGCTGAAGGATGGAGTAGCTACAACAAATGAATGTGTGTATAGGTTAGAATTAATAATTGTAACACTAAATGTCAAAGTTAACTACACAAAAATGTCTCGCTAGCCCAGAACATTAACAGGCTTCTGTTACAGCCCTTAAACAAAATCATCACAACTTCATTGTCTCTCACATTGTTAATGCTAGCTAGGCTAAAAACATAACCATCCCTTTAATATAAACCACTCATGTACATGAAATGTCTGCCTATGTTTGTTAAAAACTATTTTTTATGAAATGAATAGTGTATATATATATATAGAGAAATATGTTGGAACTTATTCTGGTGCTCTTTGCTCAAATTCTTTCTCTTTGTTGATTTTTATATGAAATGGTTATTAATAAATAATTGATTAACCGTGTGTGTGTGTGTGTGTGAGAGAGAGAGAGAGAGAGAGAGCGAGAGAGAGAGAGAGTGACAAAAACCGATTCTCCCTTTGTTTTGAAAATGCAATGCAAAAGTTCAGTGTGTGCACACACGTGTGTATGGACATGCTCAGTCTTGCGTTGTCTGTTGTGGTGTGGCTTGAAGCTGTGGAGCAGTTGTTTTGATTTGCTAACCGTTTCATACAGTCTTGCACACATGCAGTCAGGGTGTGTGGGTGTTTGCGTGTGTGTGTTACTGGCAGAGTTACATGGTAATTTGTCTTTATTTGCTTAGCAGCTGATGTACTTCACCCTGCACTTCATACCTGTGAGATATAGCAGCGGTCCCCAACCTTTATTTCGTCACGGACCGGTTTAATATCAGAAACTATGTTCGCGGCCCGGCCTTTAAGGAGTGGCAGATAAATATAATATTATACAAATAAATGATACACATGGGATATTTTAAATATATAATAATGGGGTATGTTTAAAATATAATAATAAACGTAAATCCAATGTGTACTCGCAGCTTTATTAACAGCATTTTCAACAACACAACACGGGAAACATCCACTTGGCACGCTTATGCTCTCTGGTCGCCATGGTAAACTTTGAACATCTTGTTCAAATAATTGAAGATTTACCACAAACACACATACAAAGCGCATAAGAAATATGACTCACCACAACGCTGAATCAGTGAGAGCCTTGGGCCTGTTTCTCTGCAGCGTAGTAAATAAAAGCTGACAGTAAATAAAATGGAAATACTGTACTTTTTTTATCCTGTGCACTGAGGGGGGGGGCACTGAGATATAGGACAAACTGGGAAAGAGCTTATACTAGATGAGGTATAAACGTCTCAGAACTTACGCAGTTTGCTGAGTATGGGGTTGCGTAGCTGCAGACAAGTCAGAGTGCCCATGCTGGCCCTGCTCCACTGCTGAGAGCTGCTACAATAGGCAAGTGCATTAAAACTGGAAGAGGGTGGGCTCTTCTGATTAATCATGTTTTTATTTACTTCATCTGGGTGTCTGTGTGTTGCTTATCTGCGGAGGAGACGATACCAGGATCTCCAATGGAAAGCAGATGAGGTGGTGGGCTGTATTGTGTTACATAGCGCCCTCTGGTGACTGGGAGCATCTATTGCCTTTACAATTGGATATAAGTTCAAATATAAACATGTTAAATAAAAGGGAACCAAAAATTGCTTGGGTGTGTGTGTGTTGGTCTACGCACGCACACACTAACACTGCAGTATGTCCAGTAGTGCTGAGGGAGGCTCGTCCCCTGCCAGACACTTTGCTGCACCAGCAGAGGACATCTCTGCTGTTGGGGTGTGTGTGTGTTGGGAAAGGAAATGCAGCACTGACTGGAAGAGATCCAGCAAATCAGAAAAAAGAACAGGTCTTCTCAGTGCAGCAGAGAGAGAGAGACAGAGGGAGGGAGCGTTTGTTATAGATGAACTCAGAAGCCCTAAAACTCTGGCTGTAATTGCACCACTGCAGTTCCTCGCCTCTCTCCCCACCTTGCCTCACGCTGGCCCAAAGGGGACGTCAATAGATTTGTGACGAGATTTTTAAATTTTGAAACAGGGAACAGAATGCTTATATATATATATATATATATATATATATATATATATGTATGTATGTGTATGTATGTATGTGTATATATTAGGACTGTTAAAAATATCGCGTTAACTATTTGCGTTAATTTATTTTCTATAAAGCTTTAAAATAAATTGATTGCACGATTAATTTGAAAATGAAATGTCCCTCTGCATTGCAGTACCACACAATCTGTGGGGGCAGTATTGCGCTACGTTGACAACCAGCATGTCAGAAGAAGAAGCCACTTCATGTGGCCAATGCTGCTGCTGCTGAGTCAAGCTAGCGATGGAAGATAAACACAGACAAGGGTAATATGGTTGCTTTGCAAAAGTGAATTCAATTACCACCGAAGCACTACATCACTATCATATAACCTCAAGGCGAAGCATCTTGGTGGGGCAGAGACAGAGGAGTTTGGAGTGAGAGGCGGAACTTTAGTTAGGCTTTGTCCTTTAATTCAAGTTATTCAGGTTTTAAGATGTTATGCATTTTCTATTCAAAAGTTAGTTTTGTTTTTATCTCACAGCTTAAAAGTGTGGTTGGGAAAAAACAAATAAACAAAGCCTTATTTGTAAAATTGATGACTTAGTGTGTTCATTATATATTATATACTGAGTTGACATAGAATTGAGATTAATCGCAATTAATTTTTTCCAGATTTGCGATTAACTAGTTAATTATAAGTAATCACTTTACAGCCCTAGTATATATATATATATATATAAATGTAAATACATATTTGTTTTCTTTTCTTTTTTTTCAAAGACACATTTACAACCATATTCATGTCGCTTATCTATTGCTCTGGTTTTCATTCTTGATTTGAGTCATATTTGAAAGTACAATTTTTTTAAATGCCAGCAAGCTTTAGAGGGGATGGGGGACTTACTTTCTCTCATGTTGCTTTAAAATGTGCTTCTAAACTTCAATTTAATGGTCACCAAATAATTGAGATGATCTTCGATCCAAGCAGAGTCACGCTCCACAGTACAGGGTTTATTCTGAGTGGTGATCTGCCGAAACGAGGGTGGACTCTAAAGGAGTGTCTGGGAGATTGAAGTCGAGAGAATGGTGTTGGAGGGACAAAAAGCTGAACTCAAACCTATGATGTTTGGGATTGTAGCATTTTAGCTAAGTTAATGATAGCTTAGCTAGCATAGCTGAAGTGCCACACACTTCAGTTCAGGCCTGGTTCCAGTCAAGTGATGCTAAAATGACACTGATTGAAAGGACAAAGAGTTTGAAGTTGAGGTTTTTCCAGTTTTTTATCATAGTGTTCTGTTAGATCAGAGGCATCATTAGGATCTTTCTCCATATCTTTCAAGTTCTTTTATTCTGTCTGTGTGTTCAGTCGTAGTATAAGCAAAATTCTCTGGGATCAGTAAAGTCTTTTTCTGATTCTAGTTTTGGTGCACAGATGGTTGGATTCTTACCTGCTTAGTCTGTTCTGCTGGAGCAAAAAGTCAGTTTTTGCTGAAAAGCAAACATGGACATAAGTAAGTAAATAAATAAATAAATAACAAACAGATGTTTTAAATCAACATATGGTGAGAATAAGGTACAATCTAACACAGTGTTACAGTTTTACTGCCTTTGAGCAAGAAAATGATATATTGGGTGCGAGGATCTCTGCATGTCTGTCAGATGAAAACAGCTCTTATTGAACCGTTCTGCTGAAAGCGGCATGAATACTTACAACCCCACAGGTTTGGAGTGTTTCATTCAAGTATATCTTTGACTCTATGCTTTCACGTTTATGTGTGGACATAGAGATAACAGCAAAAGTGTGATTTAAAGAAAAACACAAATATGAGAGAATGCACCTCTCAGACACACATGGGCTCTGTTATTTAATGTAGCTGTAAGAAACAAATGGGCCAAGCTTTACAAACCCCCGCCATGAGCCAGCGCCTCGGCCCACCTGCAAATGTGATTAAAGTCCACCAGCACAGCATTTCCATAAATAGCGCCACCAACAGGACGTAGACGTGGCTATTAATACATCTGCAAGTGCGTGGAAAGCAAAAAGAGTCTTTATGAGGCGTGCCAGTAAGTACAGCCTTGGAGAAAAATAAGAGAATGCTTCATTTTTTTCTCGTTATTATACCTTGGAAATGTTACACTATATATTATTATTTTACAATTGCAACAATAGTGATGTTAAGAGCATAGTGTGTGCATGTGTGAGCTCTGCACAATATAGTCTATGATCTATGATGTTTCTCCATTCATTTCCCCATTATCTAAACCACTAATCCTCACCAGGGCCATGGGAGGGATGCTGGAGTCCATACCAGTGCTCAAAGAAAACTTTTTAAAAATGTAAAAAGAGCTTCAATCAGGACTACTTTTGTTCTGAAGTGGATACACACATATTTAAAAGTGTCATATGATGCTGGGAACTGGCACACAGGAATTTCATGCACAGTATTTCACTGGATGACCTACACATGCGCGCACACACACACACACACACACACACACACACACACGCACACACAAAACGTTCTGAGACTCCAGTGACTGTCCTGGGACAGGAGAACCTGACACTACTGAAGGGGGAGTGGGGGGAGCGGATGAGAGAAATGCAGAGTCATAAGAAACTCAACTGTATCAGTTTAAGGAAGCGTTCAAAGTCACCGTCACTGCACAACATACGTACACACACATACATGTATACAAAGGGTGGTGTGTTAGGGGTGTTTCCAATAAAAAAGATCAGCTCACACAGATGCAGCTGAATACAGAGTTAGGACTCTTATTGGGGTTGTGTGTTCTGTGCTGTCCTGGTAGAACTGAGCCTCAGTATGCTAGATGGAGAGCATCTGTGTTATCCACTACGCTGCACAACCCTTTCAAGTGTTTTCTCATGCAGCAATAATAATGAAAAGTATGTTTCTATACTTTACACAGCAAAACACCCACTCTGCTGCCAGAAAGGACAGCTGGGGTGAACAGTTGTCACAGTTAATTACTGACATTCCTACAATTTGTTTCATACGTTTTATATGCAAATGAGAACAGATCTGTTTAAGTATGCACACATGTATATTTAAAAGAAACCCCATAAATCCAGCCTTTGGATACGTTTAGAGTTAATGGTAAGGTCTGGAGAAAGAATTTTACCGAACTAGTGGTGGGCATAGATTCATTATTTTAATCTAGATTAATCTCACTGTAATCTTTGAATTAATCTAATTTGATTGCCATTGGGAAGCTTCTTAAAAATACATTTTCCCTGAAGCAAACCTGGCGGCTTCATAGCACGTCACGTTTGATGAGGTAATTTCCCAGCATGGGCATCATTAGGTCTATTTTGGGGGGCTGAAGCCCCCCTCCCCCCCAAATGATCCCAAGCCATATATAGTCTTTATTCTACTATTTTTAAATTATATATCAAAACATTTCATACAAGATATCACTGAGCACAGATACGCACTTTACAGATAGAAATAAGACTATGAATTGAAATGAAAAATAATAAGTCTAGCTTTCATTATTGAATTAAAATGATGTAGTGGTTGTTGAAGCTGCTGTAGGTAGCAGGCGGGCATTAGGACCCAGACGGAGCTACACAGCGCGGCTTGTTAGCGAGTAGCAATCGGAGCCCGTTTAGTAATATTTCTCTGGTAGCCCCGTTTGTACTCTGTGAGTGTCCGTAACTGTTCATTGCTTAATTTTACTGGTTTCCTTAAGTAAAAGTAAAGGTTTGGTGAAAAATTTTCAGCGCTCTATACACGCTAATTCTTTCCTAGAGCCCTGGGGTCTAAGTCTTTCCATCCTAGTGTAAGCATACAAACTCGCCCCTACAGTGCAATTCGGCTAGGTATACATCCGCGCTAAAATATCAAGGTGAAAGTCATCATAGCTTGCGTAGTATAGACCCAGCTCCCAACTTTGTGAATAGATTTTTTCTCTTGTTAACGCAGAACGTTAACGCCGATAACTGCCCACCACTGTACAGAACTGATTCTCACTGTTAAGTGGTTTAATTGTATACTTTTATCAAAATGTTTTTCAGATCATTTTTGGAGCTTATCTAACATAAACCTAACTAGAAGCAATTCACTAAGAAATCTATTATTAAAATATTTCAGAGTATAGTTAGGAACAAGCAAGTAAAATCTGGAGAAGGCAGGTATTTAGTTCGTGATTGTACTGCCAAATGGAAAAGTAGCAATGATTTATCATTTCATTGGTTGAACTTTGCCTGATCTAATCTTTGGGTACAGCATTTGCTATCTTTAGCTAGTCTAAAGAGCCCCTGATGGCTTAGGTTTCCTCCCTCTCTACGATTGCAAGAATGTTCCAGGAGTCATAAAAGCGCCTTGTAGAAAAAATGAATTTGTATATTTTACTAAATTAACTTTACATAGCATTTTACCTTTCACCTTTACTGTTTGGGCAGCTGTTGGCCTAGTGGTTAGGGCATTTGCCCTGCAATCAGAAAGTCCGGGTTCGATTCCCAAGACCGCTAGGCACCGCTGAGGCACCCTGAGCAAGGTACCGTCCCACACACTGCTCCCCGTGCTGTTCACACTGTATGCTGTGGTGAGTTTACTTATGAGTGAATGATCACTTTCACTTCACTTTTGCAATTAATACTATTTAGGAATATTATTATGCTGCGTTTATCTCAGTGCTACTATACTTGAATGTGTGCTGTGACAGCAGCGCTACCTGTATAGTCCTGTTATGTAGCTGTTTTAAAACTTTTCACTGTAGCATCTTTTGAAACTGTTATATCAAAACTTAGTGGCGACTTTACAGGAGAAAGAAAAAGTAGCAAGATATTATTCATTTTGGACCATTTCAGTTAAAAAGGCAAACACAAAAATGGTCTGAAGTATGAAGACTGTATGAAGGTCAGTGGACTGATCTCAGATCAGGTTGTGTTGCTGTGTCTGTAATTTCACTCTCAAACAAACTAGCATTAAGATGACTGATCTGAACTGAGAGAGAGAGAGAGAGGGTGGGGGGGCAGAGAGGGACAAAGTCAGCAGCCCAAGAAAAGTTGAGCGAGAGCCAGATTCTTCTCAGCAGAGAGAGAGAGAGAGAGAGAGAGAGAGAGAGAGAGACTCTGGTGTTGAGGCTGCAGTGAAAGAGAACCTCTCTGCTGTCCTGGGATGGAGAGCAGGTTCCGTGAGTGAAAGTGTGTTAATGTGTGTGTGTGAGAGCATCATCAGGACCGGAGCAGAGTATGCCTGTGTGTGTGTGTGTGCTGCGGACACACTGAATCATATCGCCCTCTGGAATGCTCTGTATAGGAGACACGCAGAGCAGAGTTACCTGCGCAACAGAGAAGGTAGGACACAGTGGTCATACACATATTGTATATTCATCTTATAAAAGTTTGTTACCTCTTTAAACTGCAGACTATTAGCCAGTTACTAACATTAAGTTATTCTATGCAACTAATGTATGCAACTTATCCCTGCACTTAGAAATGAATACACTTAAGCCAGAGGCCAGTAAAGTCTGATCTGTGTGATGATTAATAGTACACTGCAAATGTGACAGATTCATTTGAGAGATTAGTCATTCTTGTGATCTTGGAAATATTTTAGGCATAATCTTTTATAAGATTTTCTCTGTTTTCTGTCTATAATCCTTCGGTTTGTGTCTTTTAAGGAGACGAACCTTTGGGCCAGACAGTTTGTGGACCAGACAGCAGTCTCACCCCAACACAGCTGAAAGAGTGTTTTATCGATACGATAATAAATCAGACACACACACACACACATACACACACACACACACACACACACACACACACACACACACACACACTCTTGACCGACCTGGAATCCTTCCAAAGAAGTGAGAACGTCTGCTAGACGTCAGGAGGAGCGAAGTGCACGTAACTGTGGGAACTCACCTCAGTCAAAGTGCCGAAAGGGAAGTGAGAATAATCTGGAGCAGACTGAGGGAAAGCTGGGGGACGGAACGAGCAGCAGCTGCAGACGGAGAAGATCTCTGGACTGATAAGTCAAACACAGAGATGGAGACTAAGAGAGGAAGAAGGTTTCTACCAACAAGGAGCTTCACCTGCCTTGTAGTCTTCATCACCTTCAGTAAGTTCTCATCTGATTCTTTTCTTTATATTCCTTCGCAGTTTTTTAACTTTAAGATTCATTTAAAACTGATTGGCTGATCTATATTGATATATATTGCTGGGTGAAACACTTTGTATAACATCAGTGGGAGTGGAGGGGCTAAACTGGTGCAGGTTGAAGATGAGCAAAGTTTCAGTAATGACTTCAAAATGGACTGTTACTGCAGCTTAATTGCCATATATTTTTAAATGTAACATTTCCTTAAAATAATAATAATAATCTGTTTATATATCAGCACACAACTTTCTGCATAGAATTCCCAATGTCACAGTTGTTACAGTGAGAAATGTGTGTGTGCGTGTGTGTGCGTGTGTGTGTGCGTGTGTGTGTGCGTGTGTGCACGTGTGTGTGCGCGTGTGTCTGCGTGTGTGTGTGTGTGTGTGCGTGTGTGCGTGTGCGTGCGCGTGTGTCTGTGTGTGCGTGTGCATGTGTGTGTGTGTGTGTGCGGGTGTGCGTGTGTGCGTGTGTGCGTGCG
>JBBPDH010050350.1:0-11308 GCA_037974565.1 Clupeocharax schoutedeni | reverse complement strand
ATTAGTATAATTACTGCTATATGCATTTCCTTTAGAATTTTATAGGCAAAAGGCAAAACTGGTACATTGAAATAGCTTCAGCACGAAACTGAACAATCTTCAGACACCAAACATGTCTTGATCGACCAACTACATTTGTGGTGGGGGGTGGCTAGATAAATGTGATTTTCACTAAATTAATGCCTGAAGTACATCTTAAGTGAATTACGCACTCGCTAGGCACACTTCACTTGTTAAAAGTTTTTTCTTGCCAAACTATGTCTTTAACGAGATTAGTGTGTCGGTTCCTGTGGAAGGAAAGATGAACACACACCGGACAGAAGCAGTACACCTGACAGGCAGCAAAATATTTGGACAAAACAATATAATGGTTCCCTGGGAGCAGAGCCTCGTTTGAGGCAGCAGCTGAATCAGATGCGACTCCCCCAATACAGTACACAAATCTAAACCCTAAATAGTGGGCATCGTATGAAAAGGAGTCATTTCAGATTCAGCCTGCAGTTGAACTGTCCATGCCCACAAATGTGCTATTGTAGGGAGGTTGGACAGGCTTTAGAGCAGGGGTTGCCTGCCAACCTGGAGGGCCGGTGTCCAGCACAGTTTGATGGTACTTCTCCTCAAACACATTCACTAAACCTGACAATCAACCGGTGAGGTGAACCAGTTGTTTCTGAGCACCAAAACTTGCTGGACCACAGCCCTCCAGGACCAGGAGTTAGCAACCCCTGCTTTAGAGGATTGGGGGGGGGGGGGCACTGTGGAAACCATGGTGCCCAATTTAGTCAATCAAAATACCTACATTTATAGTGTTATTAATTTTAAATGACATTTATTTTACACGTGTATGAGAAACCACACCATTACAATACATTGTGTGTATTTTTTTATGTGAAATCACGATTTCTGGTTGGCAGGCTGAGCAGAAAGTTTATTTCAGTGTAGCTACCTAATGTTATAACCTACAGCAGTGTAGCTAAAGTTATTCTGAAGTCATAAATACTGACATGATGGCAAAAAAGTGCCTGACTTTTCACACACATACAAAATAAATATGATTTGAAATTAATAACAATAAAGCAAGATACTGGGCTGTAGGGTATATGATTTTGTGCTACGGTTTCTCTTTAGGTTGAATGGGGTTTGTCCAACCAGTAGCAATGAAAGAACACATTTGTAAATAGGGCATGGACATGTCAATTACAAAATCGCCTTCTATGCATGAATAACTTTACCAAGCTCACTTTTCCTGACCTCACTGCAAAGGCTTTAGGCTAATCCACATCTGAAAATGGACTGATAGCACACACATTGTGCTTGGGGGAAAATATCAAGGTCCCTTTTGTTGTTTCCCCACTATCTTTAGGTCCTTTGGCCTACTTTTGTAAAATGACCCTCCCTACCCCAATGTTTAACTAACACTAGGGGGCACCCCCTCCCTCCCTGTCTTTCTTGCTCTTTTCTCTGTGGCCTGGTTTGGTTTCCCTCCCCCACTCCCTCATAACCTCTTCCTCTATAGTAGAGCACAGCCATTTTTCTTGCTACGTTTCTTGGCTTGCAGCGCAGCCCTGGTGGCCATCTCGAACACTTCCCTCACACCATCCTTAGTTTTGGCGGAGCACTCCAGGTACCCGCAGGCATTGATGCGGTTGGCCATATCTCGCCCTTCCTCTGCTTTAACAGGCTCCTGAAAGGAAATGGGAAAACAACATGAAGCAATCACCCACAAACATACTATCCTGGTGCTTTTCTTGCCTTTGGCCAGTTTAGCTAAATTAGTTTGATTACTCTGAGTACATGTTTCTTGCATCAGTAAATTATTGTTTCCACATTTCACAAAGCAATGACAGCAGCAACAAATGTACTTCTGCCTTCATGTTCTTAAGTAGGTGGGGGCCTTTTATACAAAGGATATATATCCTGCACCTTACCTCAAGCCCTTTAAGCTAAGTACAATGCAGCTTGACCCATGGACCCTCAAAACAAGTATAAAGACTTTTCTGCTTATGTCCAGGCAGTGGAATGAACTGTTCCCAGCAAATGAATCAAAGCGGACTGTTCCATAAGCACATCAATGGATAACCAATCCTGTCTATAAAAATAGTCTCGTCATTTTTGTGTTTCTATTTTGGTACTGGATCTGGCACCAGCTTCTGATAGTGTCCTAGCTGAAAGGGTATCTATGTTGTGTAGTCTAATGGCATAATGTTTATTTTACAAATATATTTTTGTTTAAAAACCTCTTTGGATAAGAGCATCTGGTAAATACTGTAACTGTAAATACATGCAATTTGGGACTGCAGATATACCTGCATCTCACTGAGAGCTTCCTCTCTTTCGGGGACTGATAACTGATAAGTATATACCTCTTGCTGAGAATTTTCGGCCTGCTGAGTGAAAAGTAAATGAGACAATCAGGACTGTTTTTAACCCTGGAGGTGGGGGTGTGTGAAGGTTGAAAGAGCACAAAGGTTTGAACCACAATAAATACAGCTGAACTTTTCCAGAAACACAACAAAAATGGCAGATAAAGATGCCAAAAGTTTCATATAGAAAACACATTTATATAGAAAACTATACTCTCAATTGTATATAACTGCTGATATAACTTTTCTGGACTAGCTGGCAAGCTATGGTTTGCAAAGTCTGAAACCTAAAACTTAACCCATAAAAAGTTTAACCCATAATATTTTGTGCTTAAATTTATGTATGTTATACTAGTAACATGGTGTGGTAGCTGATTAGCTCATTGGGGCTAGCCTAAACAAGCATGTACCTTTAGAAAAGCAGTCCTGTCCCCCTTGCCCCTGTTAGTCATGTAAATTAGGTGCTAGGTACACCAAAGTAAAAGCAAACTGGAGCAGGTAAAAACAGTATCATAATGCAGAAATGCATGACTATAACTCTTATCAAATGTAGGACTCGTTTGTTTATACTTATTTAATAGCTAAAATGTCATTTAAGCGTTTTAAGGTCCAACACCCTATGAAAAAGCCTGCAATATATCTAGAGACCTGTTTCATCTTGGCCAGCTCCCGTCGTGTGTGTTCATCATTGCGAAGGTCCTTTTTGTTCCCCACCAGGATGATGGGCACATTTGGGCAGAAATGCTTCACTTCCGGTGTCCACTTCTCTGGAATGTTCTCTGTGAGAAGACAGCACATTAAAGATACTAGAGCTAACGGAAGAGATCACTGGTGTTCAAATGAAAACCAGTCTTCCTCAATCTGATGTATAAGGGCTTTCTATATAAACAGCTGTTTCAGGTTTAATAAGACCTTACTAACTAAGCATAAAACACAACTCTATACTACACAGATTAAGCTCGGAATTACAAAGGCAATAAAATGTACATATACAGTAATCCCCCACAAATTCATGGTTCAGAGTTCGCAGCTTCAGTCATTCAAGTCATTGTTTGCGGAATCCGTAGACATCCACATTTTTTTGCATGGCAAAATTTAATTTAATAATAATTCTAATTTACTAATTTTGTAACAAATATTTATGGAAATCCAGCTACATTTCCTTATAAAATAAAACTATACATTTTTTTGTACTATGGAGAGAACACAAAGAAAGCGTGTCTTACATACGGCTGTACTCAGAGGCGGGGGTTTGAAAGTAGCCAATCTGATAGCATTATGTATTTCCCCTTACTGCTGATTGGCTGCCGCCCGGCATTCCCGCATCATAACAATTTCCCGCAGGGTTTGTTCTTCTTAAAGCTTCTTAAAGTATTTTACATTCTAGCACTGCGAGAGACACTGTACTGTATGGATACAGGTTAGCGTTACATTTTTATTTAAGGGTAATGTAATACGTTTAACATGAAATTAAAGTTTTTAGGGAGCATATTTGGGGGTATATTTAGAGTTTCTACTATAAAAATACGTCTTTTTAATCCTTTTTTATAAAACCACACACATTTGCAGTTTTTTGCAATTTGCGGGGGCTTTTAGAATAATTTTGGTGGGTTTACTGTACTGTATTATATTCATGATATTCCCAGAAAGGTCCATCCTGACATAATTCAATTTGATGCAGCTGTCCAAGTGTGTAGATGCTTACCCAAACTATCTGGGCTGTCTATGGAGAAGCACATGAGGATGACATCAGTATCTGGGTAGGAGAGCGGTCTTAGCCTATCATAATCTTCCTGTCCTGCCGTGTCCCACAGGGCCAGCTCCACCTGATACCAGAAAAGTACAACATTCTTCATGTATCTTTCTCACTCAAAACAACACATCAGTTTCTCGGTAGTAACAGTGATTCAAGTAGTTTTTGAATAATTTATGGTGGACAGTAGTTACTAAACAAGAAAGAATATTACCTTGGCCTAAGTGTCATGGACTAAGTCTTTTATGCACATAAAAGGAAGGGTTTCTTGTTTAAAAAAAACTCATGCAAGCAGTTATTTAGTTTTTTCTTTCAACTAATTTTTTAGATCACTTAACCCACAATGATGTTGGGGTGAAGTACTCACCTGTTTCGTGTCTACCTCAATGTCCGCAACATAATTTTCAAATACTGTAGGTACGTAGACTTCTGGGAACTGGTCTTTACTGAACACGATAAGCAAACAAGTTTTTCCACATGCTCCATCTCCAACGATCACAAGTTTCTTACGAATTGCAGCCATCTGAAAAATACGACCGAAAGGTTATGAGTCAGCAAGTCTCACTTTTGTGTCCATTCATTCTGTAGAGCATTTATGAGGTTCAGGCACTGATGTTGGAGGTCTGACTCCCAACCTCTGTTCTAGTTCATCCCAAAGGTGTTGGATGGGGGTGTGCGGGCCAGTCAAGTTCTTCCACACTGAACCCATTCAACCATGTCTTTATGGAGTTTGCTTTGTGTACTGGGGCACAGGAATTAGAAAAGGGTCTTCCCCAAACTGTGTCCACTAAGTTGGGAGCATTGTGTTGTCCAAAATATCCTGGTATGCTGAAGCATTAAGATTGCCCTTCAAAAACAAGTGTGAAAAACAAGTGTGTCCCAATACTTTTGTCCATATAGTGTTCTTTTGGATATACAGCATAGATCCAATGTGCGTGTCCAATGTGCGTGTTTTGTTTACCTGACAAGAACACAATTAATTTTGTACTAGCTAAAATCAAATCAGAGTAAAACACTCGAGAGTGCGTGATATCGATGAAACACTTTACAGTGAGTTTAATCATAGTTACAGTGAATTAATATGTTAATGTTTTTTTATTGAGTAAATAATAAGGACTGTGATAGTCAATAAATATGCTAATAATGAGGACTGTGATTGTGAATGAATACATTAATGAGGACTGATAGTGAATAAATACGTTAACAAGGACTAATAGGAAATAACTACATTAATAATGAGGACTGTGATAGTGAATAATTAAATTAATAACGAGGACTGTGACAGTAAAAACATTAATAATATAGACTGTGATAGTGAATAAGTACATTAATAACGAGGACTGTGACAGTAAAAACAATAATATAAACTGTGATAGTGAATAAGTACATTAATAATGAGGACTGTGACAGTATATACATTAACAATGAGGACTGTGATAGTGAATAAGTACATTAATAGTGAGGACTGTGACAGTAAATACATTAATAATGAGGACTGCGATAGTGAATAATTACATTAATAATGAGGACTGTGAAAGTGAAAAAATACATTAATAATGAGGACTGTGACAGTAAATACATTAATAATGAGGACTGTGATAGTAAATAAATACATTAATAACAGTTGTTATAACAAGATATTTTGAATAATGACATTGATAACGCTTGGTATTGCGAAAAAAGACGTTAATAACTGGTGTTATTATAAATAAAGACGTTAAAGATTATTATGAATAAATACGTTAATAACGGTTGTTATGGTGAATACAGTCGTTAATAATGGTTGGTATTGTTTATAAAGACGCTAATAGCGGTTAACTTTGGTTTTGTTTTGGAGAATTGAAACTCTTCCGCCACAGACTCCGTTAGCCTGCGTGCTAACCGGCTACACACAGTCTAAACTTGGTTTCTGACGGTTGTAAGAGAGGTTGTAGAGCTGAGGTGCGTTCATGGGGAGTGCGGGGGGTGAAATAAAAAAGTTTGAGAGAAAATCAAATAGTGTTTTTTAAAGTATTTACCGTTTTTCTCTCCGTTTTCTTCACCCTCTGTTCCTCTACGCCGCCCTAAGGCCCCGCCCACTGCCACGCTGAGACACCGACACGCCCACTCGATCTAATCCCACCAATAGCAAATAAGGCACAAACATCCTCAGCGAATCAGAACTCAGCTTCCTCCCCCGGCGGTGCGGGACAGAGAGCGGAAGTGTTTTAGATTTGTGTAAAAAAAAGTGAAAAACAGGAAAGAAAAACGGAGAAAAGAGAAAGATCAAATATTTACACCAGGAATCATGTCCAAACTTCCTTATCAAGCAATTATAGTCAAGTTAAAAAGACAAAATAGAAAAAAGAGATTTTCACATTAGGGATCAGCCGAAACCTGTTGAAGACTTAAAAAACACCAACAGAAACTGAGAAAACTCACCATGTATAAAGTATTTTATGTAAATCAATTTAATAAAAAACTGAAGAGAATGTGACATGCTTAATATCTAATGTTTAAAACTTGGAATAAATAGGATACGCTTTTCCTTACTACGTTAGTGCAGTCCTTGTTGCTGACACTAGTGCATGTTGTCAAGATGAAGTATGGACAAAAGTATTGGGACACCAGGCAGAGTTTTTGTGGAAATTTGTGTCCATTCCTTCTGTAGAGCATTTATGAGATCAGACACCGATTCACCTGACCCTCAATCTCCATTTCAGTTCATCCCAAAAGTGTTGGAAGGGGGTTGAGGTCAGGGCCCTGTGTGGACCAGTCAAGTTCTTTCACACTGAATTCATCCAGCCATGTCTTTATGGATACTGGGGACATGGTCATGCTGGAATATAAAATGTTCTTCCCAAAACTGTGTCCACAAAGTTGGAAGCATGTTGTTGTGCAAAATGTCTTGGTATGCTAAAGCATTAAGATTGGCCTTCACTTGAAGTAAAGCTCCTAACTCTGAAAGGCAGGTGTGTCCCAATACTTTTGCATTACAATCTCTTCTGTCAATTCCATTTATAATGGAAAAAGATAAATTGATTAAAACAAATCTGATTAATAGTTTAGACCAATAATTTAATCAAAAACATATATTCAAAAGGAGTTACTAAATTCACATATATCGCATTATTTTTTGGAAGTCTGTGGAGACTTAAAAGTGGAGAACAGATGACAAATGATTCCAGAGAATGCAGAGAGTCCTTCATGGACAGTCTTTGGGCAACAGCAAAAAATGTGTGGGCAGCAAGTCTTCAGCACAAGAGGACATATAAAATGCTGACGCAGTGTAAACTGTGCGCATTTCCCTTTTTATCTTCAGTTTTTGGTGTCCATGACTACCTAAAATGTAAGCAAATTTCAAAATAGTTTTGCAAATTTTACGACTATAATAAAATCCATTATTCACCACATATACTCACCTTAAACAAACACATTAAAAACAATATATACAATGTCTTAAGTGCAATTTCAGTAGCAAGTTGTGCTCAGTTAATGGTGATATTTTTTTATCGCATGATAAGAATCTCGCGCCGTTAACGGCCCAGCACTAATAGACATAAGAATATAGGACACACATTTGGGCAATTTATACAATAAGAAATACCAAGCATTACATTTTGTTTTTTTGCTGCTTGTACTGATACTCAGAAGATGAGAATTGTTTGTGTGAGAAGTGAAGGCAGAAATAAATCCTGTGAAACTGGGTAATAATATTAGATTTTTATTGTTATATGAGAATGTAATGTACAGTCAAACACAAATGAACAGGATACAGAACAAGAGTCTACTCGTCTGATGATGAAGGGAGAACAATCTTGCTGGGGTCGTAGTAGTTCTCGTCTATCAGAGGCAGCCCGTGAGCCTCTCGCTCTTTGATCAGCCTTTCGGCTTCACGGCGAGCCCAGTTTCTCATACTGCAGAGGGAGAGAAAAAGAAAAAAAAAGAACAGGAAGTCATTATGTGTGCAAATGCTATCTATGATGGGCCCAATAATATATTCAAACAAAATCTTCATACATACACACACACACACATACAGGGGGACCTCGGGTTACGACAGTCCTGACATACAACATTTCCATTTTATGATGCTCACTCCCATAAAAGATTATAGCATTAGCCTCGCACTTGCAGGCTACGTGGGCAAACTAGTTCGGTTGTGCACATCGGTAGAATAAACAATAACACGGCGGATGAGTGAGAGAGTTGGCATCCCCAGTACAGTCCAGACAAGTACAGTATATTTATACTAGTGCTGGGTCGTTAAACGCGTTAAGAAAAAAATATGTATCACCAAACATGAACCCACTCCAAATTCCAGCGTGTAAACAGACATCCGGCACCTACAAAACCTGTCAGTCTCTCCCCCGGACAGAGTGAGCTCGTTCACACACGTCTTAAACCTGTCTTGGTCCCGGTCCCGCTCCCGCTCCGGGGGGGATTGTCGCCGTTAACGCCAAGATTTCATGCGATTAACGGCGTTAAAAAAAATTAACCACTATGCCACCAGCTGCCCCATATATATATAAATGCATGACAATGTGAATGAATATGCGAATGAATGACACCAAGTTCACTGTACACCCAAATGGCCACCAGATCTCAATCCGGTACAGCACCTTTGGGATGTGTTGGAACAGGAGATTCGCATCATGGATGTCATTTCCCATCTGTCTTGCTTTGACTGGCTGCAACATTCCATTACAGCTAATCAGGAAACTGGAGAACTGGAAGCTCAACAGAATTTGTTAAGTTGAATGGGATTTTTAACAATGTCCTGTAAAGCTTGACCAACCCTTGCAAAGGTAGCTACAAATATATATTAGGAAAAAAATTAGGTAAGACTTACTTGTAACAAGCATTTAGGTCTAAAAAGCACAAAAGCGCCCTCATAACCTATCTCCCTGTCCATATATCCCTTATATCTTTGACATTGCGAGAAGGATCAATTCAATGAAAAAGACAACTACGTTAAAAGAGGATGAGGATAGCCAGCAGAATGATGGATGAATACAATCAAAGGAAACATGAACAAGCCATTAAGAAGCCTGAAGACTCAGACGACAGGATACTCTGGAATAAGACCATATGGTCCCTAGTTTTGACACTTAATAATAATAATGAACACAACATCTAAACATTGGTTGTTAAAGCTAATTGCTAAATGTCCTTTCTCATCTGTGTTTCTTGACTTTGCCTAATCAGTAGCTCCTACACATTTAAGACAGAGTTGACCAGCATGTGGCTCTGGATGGCCATGGATCAGACAATATCAAAGAAAGCAGACCAGCAAACATTTTGGTAAAGTAATCTATTCAGATGCAGAAGATGATACTAATGAACTCTGGAAGAAGACACACCTTCAACAGAATTTAAGTGTTAGGGAGTGTCTCGACTGGGTTGAAATCAGTTGTATTTCCACCCCCACTGCAGTAACAGCCCTTAAGTTTCTAGGAAGACTTTACAGTAAATATTGCAACACTGCTGTGAGGGCCTAATTGAATTTAGACACAAGGGCATTAGAGAGGTCAGGTACTGATGTTGGATTAGTTCTGGATCATAAACACCACTCTAGCTCATTTCATAAGTTTTGTATGGAACTCCATCACGCCAGGAAATGCAATTCAGCTGATCAAGAATCCGGAGGGGCTGTAACCCTTTGTCATTGGGCACAGAGACATCTGATTCATGCTAAGCTGCCCCAGTGCATTATACAATGTGTGTGTGTGTGTGTGTGTGTGTGTGTGTGTGTGCAACTGAACATCCATGTCAGCAATTGGTGCACATTAGGATACTGAGTTCACTAATTACCCATGGTCTGGTAAATAATGGATGAAAGTTCCCCCAACGACAAGGACCATGGAAATGCCAAAGAAAAAGGCCAACTTCATGTTCCACTCATCCACAACTGGGTCTGAGGAGAAGCCATGGTAGTCTGGGTTCTGCAAAGACAAGAGAAAGGATCCAGGGTCAAAATAAACCAATGTGAGACTCTCCAAGGTAAAATCTAGAGCATTAGATCTAGGTTGCATGTATTCTATATAAGCAGTGTTTGAAGAACCTTAAATATTGGGAGTTTATGGGCATCAGCCTTACAGGATTTTTTTTAAATTATCACTTAATCACTTTTTTATGATTCTGCTGTGTTTTACTCCTTGTATGTTTTTCTGCGTTTCATCCTTTCTAACCACTTAAGCAATGGATTCTCTCACCGTCACATATTTTTAAGATGACTCGACCATTCTCTCTCTCTCTCTCTATTACAGAGGTGACTCGACCACAAAAAAAACCAAGATTTTTAAAAATGATTAATACTCTGTAAGCAAGTTCTAACACATTCAAATTTTAACTTGTAAGAGCTCAGGAACATTAAACAAAAATTCACAGTAGTTCTCCAGTAGTTCGCCACATTCAAAGTGTGATTATTTTTAATTGACCACAACAATTGATTTTTTTTATACAATCAGGCCCCTTATCAATTAATTAAAAATCTGAATACACGCACACTACACTGGAATTTCACAGATGTTTTGATGTTGGAACCGCACCTATATATAAAAAACTGTAGGGTTAGGGTTAGTTTGGAAGAGACTAGGTGCCAATTTCCAGCAATAAAAAGAATAAAAATAAAAATAAAACATAAGACAAACAATAACAATAGAAAGCAATAGATAGCATCGAAAATAACACTAAGAAAAACGAATGAAAGAAACAAAAACAAGTGAGTGTATAAGTATTTTCAGAGGACAGAAAACATATAAGGTTTCAGTATTTATAGTATTTACAGTCAGTGCAAACAACAACCTGATAAACAGGGTCTGCAAATACACACATCCTCCAGTTCTACTCAAATGCACTTTGCAAACATCCAAAATGCAACAAATTTAGTAAAAATATATACATGTAACAGTGCTTACACAACTCAACACCGTCACAGAACTGTGCGAAAAGATTAACACTGCAATACTTACCAGTTACAATAATCCAGCATTTTAATGCTTTTTTAAAAATTCAATTTGTATTAGTATTAAGACCCATTGGTACTTCTTGAAACCCTTGCTCTCTTTGCTTTAACCATATCAGCTGTAAAACTCCTGAAGTTTGCAGATGACACCACCGTCATTGGACTCATTCAGGATGGTGATGAGTCTGCATACCGGCAGGAAGTGGAGCGGCTGGTGCTCTGGTGCAGTCAACACAACCTGGAGCT
>JBBPDH010050249.1:0-22129 GCA_037974565.1 Clupeocharax schoutedeni | reverse complement strand
TGTGTCTTAACCAACAGAGACATTCCTCTGAAACTGCTCAGGTTCAGGGACTGGACTGGAAATGAGAGGCTCTGAAGTTCCTTCAGGAAGCCTGGAGAACTCTTCCTCAACACCACATTAAAATACAGGAGAGTCTGGATCTTTGAAAGCGAAATGGGAAGAAATGAGGGGTGCACTTTTTCAGAGTACTGTATCATCGTACATTTCAAGTGTAATAGTATATAAGACGTTCCATTGACTCGATATCACTTTAACGCAAATGATGTTCATTTGTAGCCTTCAAAATCTTTGGAAATGTAATACAATGTAATAAAAATTGACATTAAACATTTGAAATTGATTTAGGTGAAACTGTTCAGTTGCTCAAGGCGCTGGGACTAAACCACTACTGGCCCTGAGCTCGTGTTCACTAAACCTGATTTAATGTTTAGCATCTCTTCTTCCATCTCAACCCGCACGCCTCTCTCTGTGCAGGGTTAGTAAATGCCGTTTCGTTTCCTCTGCTGGGCTACGGAGCTCCATGCCTGGAGAACACGGCGCCCCCTGCAGTGAGATGAATGGCACAGCCAAAGTCCCTCTTCACTCAGGAGCTCAGACTAACAGTGAAGGTTTGGTTCATTGGAATGGTGTTATCTATGTGCCATTTAGTCTATGCAATCTTATGTAACTGTGTGTTTGTGTGTGTGTGTGTGTGTGTGTGTGTGTGTGTGTAGAGGAGCTGTTGGTTCCTGCTCTTCCAGAGAAAACTGATATAGAGAGGGGCTATGTTACCCCTCAGCAGGTTTATAACCTACTAAACGCTGAAGCTGGTGAACCTGCACTTCATGACCCATATTACATCCTCATACTGGACTGCCGCTCTGCAGAGAGGTAACAAACACACACACACACACACACACGTAAACCATCTATTCCAGAAATCTGGTCCTTTACACCAGGGACCAAAGCTGCATGAGGTGTTTTTCACTTGTGTGTGTACACAGGTATAAGCAGAGTCACCTGGTGACGGCGCGTGCGAGTGTGACCGTGATTCACCCCGAGCTGGGCTGTTTGATAAGCTGTGTCCAGCTACAGGAATTTTCCATCATTCTGCTCTATGCGGAGGAGGGACGAAGCCCAGGTACCATGATTTTAATCAAGTCAAGAACATTATGGTCAATTCAGCCCTGTACACAACACACATTGGTCCAAACCATGACCATGGTGCAACACAAGAACAAAACGTGAACCCTACCAGCCTACATAAGTGCAGGCAGCACAGGACCACACTGAGTGCAAAGAGAGCAAAAGTATCTTGCAAGGAGGGCAAGAAAAACACAAGGTTACCTGGCAACAGCACAGTGCAGTCGCCAAAAGCATGTACAGAACAGGAATACAGCATGGCGACTGTTTTTACAATAAATGCAAATACGTAGGTAGACAGCAATAAGCAAATACTTGTGCAAACAACAAATGCAGGCTTGAGAATGTGCAGTATTTACAGTGTGCGTAAAGTTGTTTGTTTAGGGCAAAAGAGTTTAGTGTGAATATACACTGTGTAAAGAGGAGGAAGCAGTTCAGTTCAAGGTTGTGTTTGTGTGTCAGTGTAGTTTATGATTCAGTTCCGACTGTAAGCTCTTCAAGATCTTATCAGCATATTTGAAATGAGACCTGGTGCTAATCTCTTTAAACACTTCAAAGATACAATTTCAAAACAACCCAAGAAATCCATTAAAGGCTTGTTTTTCTTGCTCTTGGTTACATTATAAAAATAAGGTTAGGCGCAAAGCTGCATCAGAAACACAGGGTAAAGGATCTTTTCAGGAAAACAGGATCAATAGATGCCCTTTTAGCCTTTTTAGCTGGATTCTAGTGCCATCTACTGGACAAGAGGTCTCAGTGCCCTTTAAGATGTAGTCACGCTGCGTCACTCCTACTGTGATCACGTTCCAGTACAAGAAGTTGGAAAGCCCATCGTTAGCCATTGTTAGCAATACCATGATGCAGAAACAATGCATACACAATGGAGTACACAATGTTTTGCATATACAAACAACTTAGCTACATTTCCACATATAGAAGCTGGACAGGAATTGTTGGACAACTGTTTTTAATGCTGATTTAAAAACTATTTTTATTGCAGTTTTCACTACTGTTGATGCACCAAGCAGCCATCTTGGATTTTGATGTTGGGGTTGGGGAGGTTTTTCTGACCTTCTAAGTCGGAAGTTCAAATGGAACACACGATTACACACAGTCCAACCTTTTGTTGTATACAATTGTTCAGTTGTTCTATCTTCTGCTCAAATTTCCTGAAACACTGCACCTAGACCAAAGGGATCCCTTTGCCACCATGTTGGTTAACTCAGTGGTCCCCAACCTGTATTTTGTCACGGATGGTTCCATTAGAGATTCATGTTCTCCCATTAGCTAAATTAACTGGACTTTGGGGGTCAAACATACTCGCGATTGCATTATGTAAGAACACACTTAGATGTAGCAGAATCTAAAGTATTGCCTAAATACAACAACTTACCAAGTCCGTCCATTAATAAGTAACTTATTTACATGTGCTTCCGTTTTTGTTTCTTTGCCTATGTTTTAGTAGGCAGTCAGGAAGCTCGTGCTGACTGCCCCACTCTACAGCAGTGTTTCTTCCAGCTGAGCACTCTCGGCATGGACCCTGTGATCTTACTGGGCGGATTTTCGGCCTTCCACTCCCTCTACCCCTTCCTGTGCACACCGCGAATGGTCCTTCTTGAGTCCGAGCGGCGCCTTCTCACAATCTACCCCTCTGAGATCCTGGAAGGTGCACTATACCAGGGATCAGCCTCCCAGGCCCACGACCACCGCATCATCAAGAATCTCCACATCACACATGTGGTCAACGCTACAGCTGAAATCTCTGATGCCTTCCCGAACGTCTTGCGCTACCTGCGTCTGCGGCTCAGTGACGATGCCCAGCAGGACCTGAGGCAGGCACTCCCCGAGGCTTCCCAGTTCATTGCAGCAGCACTCAGGGGGTCTCCGGGATCACCCGGCGGGAGAGTCCTAGTGCATTGCAGCCTGGGCCGCAGCCGTAGCTCAGTGTTGACACTGGGTTTTCTGATGGAACAGCGACGCTGGTCCCTGCTTCATGCCTTCCGCTGGCTTAAAGAAAGGCGCACGTGTGCCGCACCCAATGCAGGGTTCCTCCGACAGCTCTTGGACTATGAAGAGCAGCTGTTCGGGCAACGCCTCACCTCCCTTGATGACATCCGGCTTTGAGAGTTTCAAGGCATCAGCAATGTTAGTATTTGAGAAACTACAACAGTTAGAAAGGCACAGAACCTGCACACCGAATCAGCAACTGAAGGCTTGCGAATGGTCACAGACTAGAGAAATGGCTCCCAACTTATTCCTTATAACTTATCCACTTATTTAATGCATCCCATGTCCTGTACTGGACATCGGGCATCCTGGGTAAATTTGGGACCAATGGTAAATTTGGGCCAGCCAGGTAATTTTGGGCAGGCGAGGAATCTCGTCAGCACACCCCTCTTCCTGGAAGAACAACATCGAGAGTCAGAAAACTGGTCATTCAGACCAGAGGTTCTTAAACCAGCGTCATCAAAGGGTTCATGTTGTTTGCTCTGTCCTTGCTCCCAAAAAAGGGGTTGGCAGTAATGCATGGTTCCCTGCTAAGCAGGGAAATCAGCAAACTGTGGTGAACACTAGCCTTTCTGGACTGGATCTCAGGAACCATGCATTACAGTTATACTCAATTTGATGGGTGGAGATTAGTAGTGTTCCAACAATCGTTTAATTTGGACCCAACCTGTTGTTGCTATCAAAGCATTACCTAAGTGTCTAAGCTAACCAATCAAGAACCAACTTTTATAGGTAAGACTCGGGATCACAGGGCTAGATTTCATAATTTCCTCATGGAGCACATATCGACTACATTGCTTCTCCCCTGACAATCTTTCGAAGTTGGAAGCGATGGGAATATTGCTGGACAGAAGTTAGATGTTTGTTTCTTCTTTTTTTAAAAAGTCTGTTTGTGTTGTTTTGTTGTTTTGGTGGAGGTCAGATGCTAAAACGTGAAGATGTGTAGTCAGTAGACTTAGAGCAGAGTTGGATTTGAAGATCATGTGTTTGAGAATGTGCTGAAATCTTTCCTGCAGTTGTTCTTATTGAACGTGTCCGTGTTTGTTTCCTGATCTCCAGCCACAAGACACCAGTGAACAAAACCCTTCGAAATGAAAGGAAAATGGCAATTCTGAATAATAAACAAGGCAACAAATATCTCACAGTGCAAAAACTGTTGGTAATTCTCACATTTGTAATAAATGTTAATCTAACACTGTTAAAAAAGTATACTATAAAGAAGGATTTCAAAAGAAGGATATTAGTGTTAATATAAATGATTGCATTATATTAACTACTGATGCTCCGACTGATCGGCCACCGATCGTGATCAGCCGATATTGGCTAAAAATTGCTTGATTGGTGAACCCCAAATGTGCCAATTAAAAAACCCAACACTGACGTAAATTACTCGCGCGGCTTTTGCACACGTGCAGCGCGGCGCACAGGTAAACAACAGCAGAGCGGAGTTTATACCAGCGGCAGCATGAGTCTCCCGTTTCAAAGTGTCCGCAAGTTACGAAGACTTTCACCTCGATATTTTAGCGCAGATTTACTCTCTCTCTCTCTGTCTGTCTCTCTCTCTCTCTCTGTTTCTCTCTGTCTGTCTCAGTCTCTCTCGTTCTCTGTTTCTCTCTCTCTCTCTGTCTCTCTCTCTCTCAGTCTCTCTCTCCCTGTTTCTCTCTCTCTCTCTCTCTCTCTCAGTCTCTCTCTCTGTCTGTCTCAGTCTCTCTCTCTCTCTCGGTTTTTCTCTCTGTTTCTCTCTCTCTCTCTCTCTGTGCCTCTCTCTCACTCGTTCGTGACTTTTCCGGAGTGTGCCAGTCGTCTCTCCCACCCACCCCCCTCTCTTTTTCAATAAAGTTAATTTAGAGTTGGTTTCATTTGCAAACTCTGCTAGATTATAGATAAATGATTCCCGTTCCCCTGCCATTCTGTGATCGGCAGTGATCGGCAGATCAAGATCTTGGTGATCCGTTATCGGTGATCGGCCCCAAAAATGCTGATCGGAGCATCTCTAATTTCAACTGTAGAGACTGTTCATCACTATAAAATATAATACAAAATAACAGTACGTAGCAGAATAACAACAATAAAGTGCTGCAATTAATATGCCAGATATAGAATGGAAATGTATTTTATTATTAATGAGTATTTTATAACGTGTTACATTTAACATGATGAAGCGATGGGTAAAGGTAAGTGTTAATATAAAATAATAGTACAATAATAATAACAACTGCTATATATTTTATGTTTTATTTTATTATTTAATATTTTTATATAATATAAATGCTAAAACTGGTGAATATAAAAGTTTTGTGCTAATTTAAAGATTAAACTCATAACTGCATTGCCTATGTCAGTTTTCTGAATACTTCTGAATAATGTTTCATGAATGTAAACGCTAGAACGGGTGAATATAAAAGTTCTGAATAAAATGTTATGCGCTAATTTACAGACTCTCGCCGTATAATAATGGCACTGAGGAATTGTTTCTGCAGTTAAAAAGTCAGAAGATACCAGAATATATTTCTTTTTAAGCAATACTTTATAATGCTTGATTATAATGCTTTATTTCATGTCCCACGCTGTAATAAAGTGTACGTAATATATGTTTTCAGAGGTGCGCTTCCTTTATTTCCCTCCGTGCTCTGAGCCGTCTACCCTGAAGCTGGTTTGTGAACAGACCCAAACTCACAAACAAACAGAAAAACACACACATTCCCAGATTCCTCCTCCTCCCCCCTCGCAGGGATGAAACTCAGCTCAGATTTAGGGGGTAATTACAGACATGCTGGAGAGCAGCTATCACTTTAATTCAGTCTGCAGAGAGCGAGATGTGAAGTAGAGAGACAGGGATGTTGGCCTTAGCTCACGTCCTCGAGAAGGTTCTCCAGAATTCTCTGGAAGTGTGAAAAGCTGCTCACGCCCGGATGTGTCCACCAGGGTGTCCTGGGTGTCATTTGTTAATCAGGATTGCAATATTTGCCTTTTGCACTACTGCCTTCACAGCTGGCTGTAATATGCAAATGAGCCCCTCACAAAGCACCGCCCTTATTTTAACTGTGTGCCGTGAGAATCCTGACCAGACCAGTATTTACACGAATCTGGACTTTCTTGCTTTTTGGAATAAGAGTTTGTAACCACTTCATACCATTCAATTTACTTGAATGATGTCACAAAATATACCCATTTCCATTAACTGTAAACTGTGGTCAGTCAAGCCAGGCCTTTTATTAGGATACATTAAAGTGTAGCAAGTATGTTTTTGATATATTGCATAAGGCATACATATAATATTAGGTATAAAGCAAAAATGCTATTTGTTACTATAATTTCATTGTATATATAGAAATGCAGATAGCGTGACTCAAAATGGTCGATAAAAAGTGGTATTTTATTGCAGTTGTGCAGCCCTGAAACTGATCATAAACTAATAAACTATACAGATCATCATCATCATAGGTTTGCATGCTACAAATCTCCTCACATGCCTGTGTGGCTCCATGGTGACAGGCTGCAGCACGCCACTGGCCTCATTTCTCATCCCAAACTTCAGTGGGTTCTGTTGGCATCCAGTGGACTGATATCAATAACACTCAGCTTCACTCGCAAAACACGTTCATAAAGCAAGGCCTAATCCATTCCTGGAATAAACCTGTGCAGGGTCACTCACCGGTCACTGGCATTCAGGTCTGTGGCTCTGAGGACAAAAACTGCACATCCACATAAACCAGAACAAATAAGGTGGGGTGCGTGTATTTTCCTCAGCACACTAAAGAAAATGCACTACTGCTCATACAATAGCTGTACTGTTATTTCAGGAGGAAATGTAGTAAGCTTATTCTTTTAACAAAGTAGGAAAAGAGCTGTTGGAAGTGTAATTATGAACATGTCCGTTTAAGCTGGGGACTTAAGTCCACTTTAAATGGTAAACTAAACTGTTATTTTGGCAAATTTTCTGCTTCTGTGACACATTTTCTGCATAAATCCACCCAAAAAGACAGCGGTGAGTGTGGCGCATGCGCAGTGCGCTTATGCTGGGCTCTGGTCTGAGTGTGTGATGCTTCGCACGTACTACGACCGGGTCTGAGTTGCCAGATTGAGCTTAAATCCTCTTTCCACATTTTTAAATAGTATTTTTAAAATTTCATTTGGGTTGGGAAAACCTAGCTGCACGTCTGTGTTTCTTAAACAGCTGGAATAAGTAGTTACAAAGCAAACTTCTTACATTATATTGTCATGTTACAATATATTATATTATATTGTATTATGTTATATCATTTTCTATTACCTACAATTATGAAAGTAAACGCTATTGGTTGATCTGAACCCAACTCAGCTCAGATTTAGGGGGTAATTACAGACATGCTGGAGAGCAGCTATCACTTTAATTCAGTCTGCAGAGAGCGAGATGTGAAGTAGAGAGACAGGGATGTTGGCCTTAGCTCACGTCCTCGAGAAGGTTCTCCAGAATTCTCTGGAAGTGTGAAAAGCTGCTCACGCCCGGATGTGTCCACCAGGGTGTCCTGGGTGTCATTTGTTAATCAGGATTGCAATATTTGCCTTTTGCACTACTGCCTTCACAGCTGGCTGTAATATGCAAATGAGCCCCTCACAAAGCACCGCCCTTATTTTAACTGTGTGCCGTGAGAATCCTGACCAGACCAGTATTTACACGAATCTGGACTTTAAAGCAACCGTCCCATTCCTTTTTTCCCTCTATTTCCAAATTTTTAAATACTGTTTTTAAATTTCATTTGGGTTGGAAAAACCTAGCTGCACATCTGTGTTTCTTAAACAGCTGGAATAAGTAGTTACAGAGCAAACTACTTACATTATATGGTTATGTTACATTATATTATATTGTATTATGTTATATTATTTTCTATTACCTACAATTACTTTGTTTACTACTGCTACTAGTACTACTGCTAATATAATTAGTAGTAGAAGTAGTATTACTGTTTTTCTTCTTCTTCTTCTTCTTCTTCTTCTTCTTCTTCTTCTTCTTATTATTATTATTATTATTAGTAGTAGTAGTAGTAGTATTGTCACACTTTATTTGGAAAATACAACATAGATTGTCTACAGATTCTTTAACTGTGAACAAACTATCAGGTGAAGGTTAATGTTATTTATGACATTCTACTTCTTTTAATATTTAGGTGAATGTTAGTTAAAAAGCATCTATGGAAGAGTTTCAAAATAAGACATTAACATTACAATGAACATGTATATTTGCCTTTATCATTTATTACATACCTGGATCACATGCATGCTCTCTGTTCATACAGCTTAACTTCAGTGAGGAGAAGTACTTTGAGAATATGCTGATGATTCTGCATGCAACCTCTCAGAAGAGCCTGAGGAAACTGAGGGAACCAGTAGACACAAATTTGTGAGTTAATCTCTACTTTGACATGAATGGGAGTGTCTTGTTTGAGGAGCTGAGATAACACCTGAGACTGGTTTTCTGTGTGCATTGCCCTGACAGCTGGATGATTGGAGCTGCAGTGGTGAATGCCTTCTACTCTCCCAACAGAAACCAGATAGGTAAGGATGCATGCACAGATTAAAAGGCAATATTCCAGGTTTTTCTTTTATCTTTGTCGTATTCCCCCAGAGATCCACTTATATTATGGAAATGACTTTGTGTACCAATGCTGACTTCTCAGCTACTCTTCTCCATCTTTAGCTGTTTTTTGACAATGTTTTAGTTCTAAAAAGCCTGTTTAAAAAAGAAGGCTGGACTGAAAAGTGGAACAAACTGCTGTAATAACATGTTTGTTGCCAATCAAAAACAGCACCTTCTTATCTCTACCTTCCAACAAACTGCCTGTTGGTTGAATTAACAGTGGCATGAACTACTGGGTATGTATAGTATATTTATATAGCTTAACCATTTCCACATACCATAGATATATACTGTCTGATTGCACTGTTTGTCTTGCACAATGTTTTGTCTTGTCTGTCTGTATTATTTCTATTTTTGATAATTTTTTAAAAATTCTAAATCTTATTTCTTCTAAGTATTTGTATATACACTGCTGATCCAGAGCTCTCGCCATTTCATTTCCCTGTATACTTGTATACTGTGAAATGACAATAAAGTTCACTTTGACTTTGACTTGACTTTGAACATACACAAAAGTATTGGGACACACCACTTAATTATTGAATTCAGATGACAGTTTGGCCTATGTCATGCTTCTAGCTTTGTGGACCCAGTTTGGGGATAAATCTTTTCTATTCCAACATGATTTTGCCCCAGTGCACAAAGCAAGATCCATAAAGACATGCTTGGATGAGTTCAGTGTAGAAGACCTTGACTGGCCACACAGAGCCCTGACCTCAACCCCATCCAACACCTTTGGGATGAACTGGAACAGAGATTGTGAGCCAGACCTTCTCATCCAACATCAGTGCCTGACCTCATAAATGCTCTACAGAATGAATGGGCACAAATTCCCACAGAAACTCCATAATCCAAAGACCTCCAAAAAGAGTAGAAGCTGAAATTTAAGTCTATATTTTAGTCTATGTATCTGAATGCAAAGTCATTAAAGTCCCTTTTGGTGTAATGGTCAGCTGTCCCAATGCTTTTGTCAATAGAGTGTTTTCAGGAACAAAGGTACCTTACTCAGGCATTTTAGATGTCTGAAATTTTGGAAAGCCCCATCTGTAGGTTGAATTAACAGTGATATATAATGGCTATGAGATGAATTCAAAACAGCAGTGAGTGGTATGTTTTCTATATTGTAGGCCCATTTTATTAAAATAAATCAATGCCCAGTTGCCCAGAAAGTATATAATGATGTGCTGATCAGTGGATCATTCAGTCCATTCAGCATTTAGACAGACTAGTTCTGGAATTTATCTTCTTAATTGCCAATAAACCTGCTCAGTGAAGGGGTCAAGTCCCTGTCCCAGTCTTTCCAGTTGTCTCTTTGTCCTGCAGTGTTTCCTGCTGGGATTCTACAGCCTCCATTCTACAGTAAAGAGCAGCTCCAGGCACTCAACTTTGGAGGAATTGGGATGGTCATTGGTCACGAGATCACCCATGGTTTTGATGATAATGGTATGTTATACTATACTGAATTCTGAGTGGAAAGTTTGAAATGTAACGTGCCGTTTGTCCAAGCTGCGTTTCTATCGTCTGTAATTTAGGACGGAATTTTGACAAAGATGGAAATATGCTGAATTGGTGGAGTAATTTCTCTGCTGAGCACTTCAGGGCCCAGTCACAGTGTATGGTGCAGCAATATGGGAATTTTACATGGGATCTTGCAGGAGGTCAGAAAGTAAGTTTTCAAGAATATTCCAGATTGGTTTTTGGGGTTCATTTGGCTTGTTCTAGAACAAGATGAGCCTGAAATCGTTCTTTTAAAGAAATAATTCTTGCAGTGGATCTTTTTGGTCAATGACTAATTATCCTATGAATCCACTGTGCTGCTCTGTGGCAGGTGTGTGGCATCAGTACTCTGGGAGAAAATATTGCAGACAATGGAGGAGTGAGACAGGCATACAAGGTAACTTATTCCTAGTGCAGAATATATCCTCTAAATCAGTGATCCCCAACCCCCGGGCCGCAGACCGGTACTGGGCCGTGGGTCATGTGGTACCGGTCCGCGGGCTGCACAGAAAAAAAAATCCCTGGATGTTACCCGTGTTTTGTTGTCGCCTCGTTGTTATGAAAATGCTGTTAATAAAGCTGCGAGTACACATTGAATTTACATTTATTATTATATTTTAAAGATACCCCATTATTATATATTTAAAATATCCCCATTTTTATGCGTATCATTTATTTGTATAAATACGTATACGTATATTTATCTGCCGCTCCTTAAAGGCCAGGCCGTGAACATAATTTCTGATATTAAACCAGTCCGTGACAAAATAAAGATTGGGGACCACTGCTCTAAATAACAGCATTCACATGTATAACCATTATTTTGTCATGAGGCCACTAAGATATTACATTTTTACATTTTTGTTTAACCAGGCCTACAAGAAATGGCGTGAAACAGAAGGTGAGGAGCCTTACTTGCCTGGCCTGGATCTGAATAATGAGCAACTCTTCTTTCTGAACTTTGCACAGGTTAGAGCTGTGCCATCTTGTGATATATCTGAATTATTCACTAAATGAGAAAACATGCTTGTAATGTTGTGACATCACAACCATGACCATTTCAATAGGCTGCTCTGCTTTTTTAAAGTTCCTGTACGGAGGTAAAGTTTACATAGTACACCAGTGCCATAGTACATAGTACATCACCCTAGTGTTACCTACATTTTTTCATCATACGGGTCATTTAATGTTTGACGATATACTTTAAACGGGAACAAACACAGCATGCAGTAAGACTTTACTGTGATTGTGGAATTGTTTCAGGTTTGGTGTGGCACATATCGGCCTGAATATGCCAGCCAGTCTATCAGGACAGACTCCCACAGCCCCCTGGAGTACAGGTAAACAACCGTTGCCGAGCTCAACTGCTGAACTCTAATGTAGTCCAGTCCAGAGTGTCACTGCCACCCTGACTGTTTCTGTTCCAGGGTGCTGGGATCCTTGCAGAACTTTAACGCTTTTTCTGAAGCTTTCCACTGCAAACCTGGCAGCCCCATGAATCCGCCTGTGAAGTGTCGGGTTTGGTAGGATTTTCTGATACGGACTGATTCTTTTTTTTTGCTGTTAGTTTAGTTATGACACAAACAGAAATGAATGAATTTTGATTATTTTGCATACATCATACTCCTGGAAGTGGCTTTAGCTGCAAGGATCTATTATGTTTGTGACCAAAACTATGCAGAACAGCTTTTTTTATTCACTGAAAGGTGCACTGAGTAGGTTCATTATGTTCTTTAAGATGCTGTTACAGATCAATTTGGACATTTTACATTATCTTTACTGAAGTCCTTTTCTAGAATAATTCCGCCACACAGCCTGAAAAACTAAAACAAATGTTTAAAAAATGAATAAAGTAGTATTAAGGGAGCTCTTCTACATGCTTCACCTTTGAAATGAGCACTGTTTGTTGCTTCTGATGTACATTTCTTGCATTTAACCTCACCCTGTAGTGGACTTTTCACTGTTCAGACACTGTGTATTAAAGGATTGTTTGTGATATTAGGTGTGGGCACTGCTACTGTGTAGTGTGCATAATCTGCTTTATTACGGGCACATTTATGATCCATTTATGAGTTGTTTTGAGTGACAACACTATAATCTTTACTTACAGACTGTATGCCTATACACATATCAATAAACTGAAGTGGTCATCCTACAGAGATACTTTCTTCAATGAATTCTATAATCTTTATGTCACCATAAGGATGGGGCAGGGAGTCGATCCTGCAGTTGGAAGTTTGTGGGTTTGACTGCCAGTGTTCTGCCAGTGGCATCACTGAGGTACCCTTGAGTAAGATACCACACACTGCTCCCCTGGTGCTGTGCCTACTGCTTCACTTGGCGATTGGGTTAAATACAGACAATAGTTTTGTGCTGCTCACAATGTGTGGTGAGTTCATGTATGACAAATGGACATTTTACATACCATAACTACTACGAAACCAAACACCTTTAATTTTACCCTTTAAAATGACCTTCGTTTTTAAAATGTAGGGGAAAGTGCACAGATAAAGGCTGATTAAGGGGCAAATCTACTGAATTTTCCCCGTTATTTTATCACATTCGGCCCTTAAATAATAGAAATTCCTGAATTAACACCTTACATTTAAGATTAAGAGGTTTCACACTCATGCCTTAAATCTCGTTTTAAGGTCAAATTAAGGGGGCACAAATTAACAGCCACTTAATTGAAATTATGGGTTTTGGTGTATTTTCAGGGGTAAATTAAGGTTGGGTTAAAATCACATTGGGTTTCGTAGTGAGCTAATGGACTCTAAGGCACTTAATGGCGCATGCTGTTATTGCAGACACTAGCAGGTACTTAAAATGTGCTTAACTACCTTAATTTACCCTGAAAATACACCAAACCCCTTAATTTGAATTAAGTGGCCATTAATTTATGAACTCATTCCTTAATTTTACATTAAAAGTGGATTTAAGGCATACGTGTGAAACCCCTTAATCTTAAACATTTCCGTTAATTATCCTTAATTTCCTGCAAATTAAAGTAAAAATCAAGACAATTTTAAGGGGGTAAAATTAAGAGGTTTGGTTTCGTAGTGAGAACGATGACACAAAGATCTTTTGAATCGTTTTCGAAAACAAATGTGGGTAGACCACGTTTATAAAGTATATTAAGCTTTCACCACAAGGTGGAAGCAGATCCCCAGTGTTTTCATTCAAAGTTGAAACTCAAAGTTGAAATGTTCGTTCATAGTTCTGTGTAACAGTGGGTTTACCTGGAGATATGAAAGCATGGGCAGGAGAAGACCTTCCCATTCAGACCCAGAGGTGTTGTGAGGTGTGCAGGTTGTCCATGTGTCTCTGCTCTGGCTGGCGCCCTCTAACTGAAACCACAGTTTTAGTCTGTATGTTTTGTGCTAAAGTCTGTGTACACTCATGGTAACATCCCATATGAAGACATGAGCTTTCACTCTGTTGTGATGTTCATCCTGTCCGGGGTCAGTTCTTGGTCCGTGCTCGGAGCTCTGGAGCCCTTCAGGTGAGTAATGATGGAAACTGGACTTTTCTTCTCTTTCTGTGGATCTGCTCTGATTCCCCAGTCCTTGCACATAATTATAATAGTTTTTATGTTGTTTTATTAATGTCTTGAATTAAATCTCTTACATACGATCTTATATTTGAATTATATATATTATTTGTGTTTTCATACTATATCTATATCTATATATTTTTTACATTTTTTATCTTTGTGTTGTAATGATTCACAAGATTCTGATTTTTTCCATTTAGCAAGAAATAAGGAGTGCATGGAAATATGCATTGTAATCCATTTTTTGTAAACAAAAATTAATAAAAGACATTTAAAACTTTAACTGTTTACTCCCCAGTTTATACACGAGAGCGGTGCTGCAAAAACAGCCCCCTTTAAACATCACTTCATGAAAACCAGTAAAAATTAATGTTATAAGGAGTGTTTCACTCGTTTTGAACGGGGCAAAATCCAGAGCAGCTAATCGTGACAGACCTCATTCACATAGGATTATATCAGACTGGTTATGAGATGAGAGAAGATGGCCATGAAAGCTTTCATATAGGAATGTGGGATATGGGCCCTTTAAAGTGGTTTCATTTTCATTTAATAAATGAATTTAACCATAAAACGACACAGCAAAGTTTTGTCCGACCTGTTTAAATTATTATTTTTTGCCTGCACGGTAAACACAACATGTGCTTCATAGCAGTTGTGACAGGAACCAGACATCTGAAGAATTTAATGCCTTTTATCAACATATAAAAAGTCAAAAGATGTGCAGAGTCTTTTTGGATAATCTTTAATAATCTTTAATCTATAATCTCCTCCGCATTTTTTTTTTTTTTTTTTTGCTTTTGTGACGCCTGGGCCTCGCCCTCCACGCCCCCATAAACATATATAGATGTCTATGCACGCCCCCTCGTCCTCATGCTGGGTTGCTTGACCTAACTTGCCCTAACATAAACCCTGCAGGAAGACGAGGGGGCGTGGCGGACGAGGCCCAGGCGTCTCAGCTTTTTTCGTAGCTGAACTCAGAGGCAGGGGGTTTGAAAGTAGCCAATCCCAGCACGTTATTTATTTTTCCTTGGTGCTGATTGGCTGCTGCCCAGTGTTCTTGGGTTTTTCGTTTTGTTCTTCTTAAAGACCTGCATTTTATTACTGTAAATTAATGTATTACTGTATTTATCTGCTAATGCCAAGAAAATGACAGGCATACCAAAAAAAAACACACACACACATGCATGAATTACAGTACAGTCTATATAGAAGCAGGGCTCTCAAGTCTCACGCAATGAGCGTGAGACACACGCATCTGACTGTCTTCACACGCTCACATGCCACACCTCCGATTTCTCACGCAGAATCTAGGCTGCCCATTGAACACCACCATCAATGGTGGGTGCTTCTCGATTATCCTGTTGCCTCGCAACAACACCCCCCCACCCCCCGCTCAGCGTTCGGCAAAACGACCCCCCATCACCCCCCTCCCCCCGCTCAGCGATCGGCAAACCGAATCACAATACCGCCCCCCTTTCCATGTTTGGCTCGGAGAGAGCCCTGATAGAAGAACTTGAGAGCCCTGATAAAATATTCTGTATTTACATTCTAGCACTGCTAGTTCAGTGTAAACTGCAAAATATGGATGCGGGTTTACCTTTACATTTTCTTGAAGGCTAATGAGTTTTAAAATGAAATTAAAGTGTTTTGGGGGCCTGTTTAGGCATTTTTATTTACCACAACACAACACGTTTTTTTCATTATACATGGACTCCCGTGAAAGGTGTGGGGTTACTGTATATCAAGAAAACAAAAAAAAAAGCATTCATTTTTTAAATGACAAGTGGGGCCTTGACGTTGAACAGTGCAGTAGACTTTGGACTGGAATAGATACAGCATGCAGTAAACCTTCTATAGAATATGAATTGTTTCATGTTTAATGTGTGGCACATATCGACCTGAATATGTCGGTCAGTCTATCAGGACAGGCTCCCACAGCCCCCTGGAGTAGAGATGATGAAGATATTAATGGTACTTTTCCTCTTAGGCCAAATGTCTGTGTGGAACGAGAGAGAGTGATTTGGGTGGAGCAGCAGCCGTGTGTGCAGGCCTACATCCGCATGGTTAAAGTTTGGAAGCAAGGCTGTCCAGGTGGAGGCTGGTGTGTAGGCTATGAAAGGAGGTCAGTAATAACCTAGTATAAAGTTGGGACTCATGTTAACTGCTCAAAATCTCAATCAAAAACTTTCCTTGCATAAACTTCATAAGCATTTCTTTAAAATAATCTTCTACACACTCCTCATTCAGTCAGCAGCCCACTCACCCACTCTCTTAGGCCTCGTTTACACTGCAGGTATTGATGCTCAATTCTGATTTGTTGCCTATATGCGATTTTTTGGACCTTTTGTTTACACGTTTTTTAAATTGTGACCCATGTCTGATTCGCTTGTTTACACTTGCTATAGCAAAGGGGGATTGTTACACCACACAGTAGCCAAAATGGACAAATGCGAAATATGCTTAATGCTGGCTCTTGCTATATCTGCAAAATTCGCTAAATAACAGCATGATTTTGAAGCAGAGAAGAAGGAAAGGCCAATTATTGCAGCCTGCGCATATGCTTCAGTTATTATGGCCTCGACCATTCAGAGGAACGTCTGGGTGCATGAGAGATCTCAGGATTGGTGGAAGAATACTGTGGTGGGCTTTAGCGAGGAGCAGTGGGTCCAAAATTTTAGAAAGCCAACTTTCGATTTGCTGTGTCAATGTCTCTTACAACGACACGACATTTCGCCGGCCATCCTTTTGCAGATGCGCCTCGGGGGTCGCCCTCTGGTGGCTTGCAACAGGTGCAGGCTTTTGCATATTGGCACATCTGTTTGGGATCAGCAGTGCATTAGTGTGCCTGATAGTCAGTGACTTAATGTTAATGATGTACAGAACGCAATGCCTAGGAAAATCCGATCTGCCTGTTTACATGTCATTTATATCTGATTTATTTCCGCATATGAACGAGGCCTGAAACCGATCTCATAATATCTGAATGCATGCATTTTTTCCTGTTTACACTGTCATGGAACAGATGCGATCTGTGTCACATATGAGCAAAAAATCAGAATTGGGTCACATTTAACTGACAGTGTAAACGAGATCTTAGGCTCTTAGGCCTTGTTTACACTGTCAGTTTCGGACCCACTGCACCTTGATCATCAATGTGCATCAATTGAGCATCAATACCTGTAGTGTAAACAAGGCCTTAGTTGCTCTTTTATTAATTCATTTACTTATTTATTAATTCACGTACTTATTATTTACGTAAATGTGCTGCCATATAAAAAGTCAGCAACTTCTTTGTATTGGTTTTCATTTTTACAGTACTCCAGCAATCTGTGAACTCATTACATTAAAACACATAAAACTCGCCTTTTTCTTCTAGAAAGTTCCTGTTTTGGAGATGCTAAGGACAATATGTTTCATGAGACTTCTTAGATCTGTTCTTCATTTAAGTGTGAAAAGTAAAATTGCCAACGGTGTTGCACAACATTTAAACATAGGAAGACAGTTCTGCAGCTTCATGCTTTGAACAGACTGACTGGAGTGAATCGGCTCCAGGTTTGCTGTGAGATTAGACAGTGGAGAAGAGGGGTACAGTGGTTAGAAATCTATGCTCTTGTTGATAGAAGATGGCTATTAAAGTTCTCAGATGCTTCAGGAATCAAAGGGAAGATCATGACACTGAACACCATCAGCTTTTTGTCCCAGCTATTAGAGCATGTCACTAAATAGCCCACATTAAACATGAAATGGGTTTATGAACTGCTGCCACAGCGCTGAACAAATGCTAAACTAATTAGAGTTTGGGGGTAAGGTTGGTTTACACTTCTTCCTTTTCTAGCCCAACTGGATACCCAGACTTAACCTCACAGGACAGACAGCAGCTCTTATTGCCTTCACAATCAAACACTTGACTATGCTTTAGCGGTAATGTTCCTCTAATATGACTCAGACATTCATTTTCTTTAGATCTGATTGTAATTGAGGCTAGCTTGTTGGCATGGGCAGTATGGCAATAATATTGTGGCAGTGTCAACATTATCAGGCCAGCAACATAATAAACAACGAGACTCATGGGCGTCACCACCATTCATATTTCATAATTATTAGTTTGGAACCCGTCGCATTTAACATAAAATATTAGTTCACCCAGTGGTTCAAGATTCAACAGCGGTTTCCAAACACCCCCACGCCCTAAAAGGACAGAGACTTCGCACGCAGCAACCAATTGCACCCACCCACCCAAACCCCGCCTCCACATGTAAACCAGCTAGACTGCCCCTGACTAGACTGCATTTCTGTGAGAAGATGCAAAGTGTGATTGCATAATTGCTACTGTATAAAAACAGTGTTTGGAAAAGCACACTTAGCCACTTTCACACACACCAGGTCACGTGCAGTCACGAGGCACCGGAAATGACTGCACATCTGGTATAAAAGCAGTAACAGGTATGTATACCTCACACAGTCATTGAAGTGACAAGCTTCATGCCAAGTGTCCCTACTCCAGTCCGATTCAGGTTCCGTGAGTACTCACGCTCCTCGGAGCTACCCCTAGTTCCCCTGTGTGTGCGAGTGAGAATGCAGGCTCGTTTGGTGCGGGTCTCAACTCCTTTACTGAGGCGTTCTCAAAATAAGCAGTGTGGTTTACCAGCTCTCGCGTGCCAGTCACGGACGGGCCCATCCGCCACGCAACAAGGCTGTGTCTCGGCCGTTCATTCCTGGCCATCGTGACAGCCGCATTCACAGGCGAACCTCTTCTTTTTTTTAAAAACTGCTCTGAGCTTTAGTGTCTTGAGGTCTGTTTATGACTCGGCTCTGCAGGTCTGTTTATGACTGTGCTGTGTGCTTGGCTCTGCGAGACTGATTTGTGGCTCCGCATTTTGTCACTTTCCAGCCAACATAGACATGACATCATAATGCTTGTGCTGAGACTCTCCATCACACACTTTTAAAGCGGCTGATCCCTCTGCTAAGGAGGCGACTCGACCTCAACCTTTTAAACACTCAATACTTGGCCCCGATCAGTCAATCAAAGGTCCCTCCTTCCATCTTATAGAAGATGCCCCATCCACCTTTAGAGCTGTTGTGGAGTCCATGCCTCGACAAGTTGTTTTGGCGGCAAAATGTGTGTATATGTATATATATATATATATATATTCACAGTATATTGTGACACAGCGCTGTCAATTTGGTTTCAAGATGATGCTCCTTTTGAGACACATGAAACCATCCACCACATATTTTCAAACCACCACTAATGCAGCATCACTGGCCAGCTCAGCATGCTTGGAGGAAAAAACTGTCAGTTTTGTTAGATCAGTTAACAGACCCCCGCGCTGAGTGTTGGAAGGCCATGCTTTCCATCCAGGGAAAGCGAGGAAATTTATGCAGCCTTGGACTGGTCACATCTGGTTTTGTCATCACATGCCTTTTGTCATCGTTATTGTTTAATTTTGATCTGCTGGGTTATCTGGGTTTCTGAAAAGTGAAAATAAGTTTTTTTAATAATGTTTAGCTTTTTTCCGTATTCCAGAAAACAAGTATATGTAGAAATTGTCTTGTTATGTAGATATTAATGTTGATTTCTCTGTTTCTCTAGGACAGTGTATTACACAGGCTACAGGCAGGTGTACAGGTATGATTATCAGCTGTCATACAGATGCTGCCCTGGGTGGTCTCAGCTAAGTGGGGAGGCCGGCTGCCTGCACAGTAAGAGTCTCTCCTGATACTTCTGCCTCTGACATAAACTGACAAGACTGAGTAAACGTTCTTCTAGTAATATACCATATGTTATAATATTATGTTTATACTTTTTGGTATTGATTTTCAGAGACTGATATTGGTGGTACATGAGAGGCATCCCTGTGAGCTTTTACTACCCTTGAATTTGGTTATTGAAAGTACTGCAGAATTTAACACTTTACTTTTGCTTCAACAACATATAAAGGGAGAAGCTTTTTGAGAAAATGCAAAATTACCCCTGATTTATTTCATTAATAGTATTATGATGATGTTAATAATAATACTTATTCTTACTACTATTATTATTATTTTTACTACTACTACTAATAATAATAAAACAGCAACAGTAATGATAATAATGTTTCAAACTAAATTTTAGCTTGTACTGGAAAATGAGTTATACTGTAATTTCAGCCGTGAGCTGTATGATCATGTTTTTTTGTAACATACCATCAAAAACATGCATTCATGGAAGACTTATGCCACAGTAATGTTCTACTTCACAGACTATGTCACAGCTCTTCTACAGCTCTTAAAACTAGGGCTGTGATGGCTTGTAAATCGAAATGGCTGAGTGATTAGTGGCTTATTAGTAATTATTTGCTGATTTAATTATTAGTAATTATTTGCTGACAGCATCAGTTAAAAGAACTTGTGACTTCAATCAAAATATGATTTCAACTGTAGAATGACACACAAAAGAATCGATCAATGATACCCAAGTCTGTCCAGGGTTAACAACTGCATACATAAGCAATCCGCCCCCAGTTTCAGTGAGGGAAACTGTGGTGACCAGTTAAATTTATGCCAGTGCCAATCCATTCTCCTTTACACCCATCACTGCTTGTAAATGAATGAAAGGTGAAAGTGACAATCTGGTCATATGTGTACACGCCACACCACACAGTGTGAACAGCACAAAATACTTCCTCTGCATTTAACCCATTCACCAAGTGAAGCAGGGGGCAGCTACGAACACAGCGCCCGGGGAGCAGTGTGTGGGGACAGTACCTTGCTCAGGCCACCTCAGAGGTGCCTAGTAGTCTTGGGAAACAAACCCGGACTTTCTGGTCACAGGGCGGATGCCCTAACCACTAGGCCACCAGCTGCCCCAAATGCAGTATCTGGGGCTTTCTGAGAGAATTTGTCTTAAAATGTGGCTCCTAACTAAACTGAACTGAAGTTCACTGACACTCAACATGGAATTCTTATTATGAAACATTCCAGGCAGCCTTTCTCAGTGTCACAGCTCCACTCAGTGTCTGTGCTGCACAAACTAAGATCTCTCCTCTTTCTCCACTCATCCGTCCTTAAGCTGCATTATTGTGTTTTTTTATTCTTTAGTAACATTTCAAGAATATAAGACAGGACACTTCACAAAATAAATCTCTCTGTCTTGCCTTTCAATCTTCCCCCATTTTTGGCTTAATCAGACACACCCTGTGGAGATACTGCTTGGAGGATGCCACTCACCCATAAGCCTTTCATCAGGTACTCATTAATAGGGACCAGTGAAATCTCAATGGAGTGTTTGTGGTTTGAGAGAGTGGTACAACATTATCAGCTTAAAGGATGAAACTGTGCATCTTCCAACAACCAGATGATATTTTATCACGATTCTGTCTTCAGGTCTGTCTCTGTGGGGATTCAGATTCTGTCATGTGTGAAAGAAATTACCATGAATGTCTTCAGGTTTTCCTCAGAGGTTTCTGTAGTCATCAGTCGGATAACACTGTGTTAGTGTGGGCTGAGATTACATAGAGAATGTTTGGACATGCCATTTTTTTTCTTGGATCTCAGATACGATTTACAGTGTTGTATGTTTGGGTGTGTTGCAAAATTCTTGCAGATGCTTCAGCTGCATATTTCATTGGGTTTCAACACATGCTGCCTGCATTCTCTTAATTCGTAAGCACTGTTTGGATGGGATTGGTATTACCTGGGGAGGTGGGGTAACATCATTTTACATCATTTTACCGAAAAGATTCCAGCACCTTTGACCTTCTATAAGGTCAAACGAGCTGTAGAAGTAATCCCAAGTTATATTAGTCCTGTTCAAATCACATCATGCTAATGACATTTTTAAATCAAGCAGGAAATGACAAAGCAGGTGATTTATTCTTGGCTTGAAGCATAACTCTTAATATGGTACGGAAACATCCCTGTTTTGTTTTTACGCTGCTTAGTCCTGCTCTGTTGCTGATGACAATTGCAGAACCATGTAGATGGACTAGAGCCTATTGTATTCCTTTGATGCTCATTTCACTAGGAAGGCTGCAGAGTGCATAACCTGTGCATGCACTGTTAGTATTAGGAATAATGGACCTTAACTGCCCAGAGTAGTGTGAGAACAAATATAGACGTTATTGTCTAGGCACCATGTGATTAAGCAGCATGGGATGGTAATCCACAGTTCTTTCTCTAATTATAGCGAGGTTGTTCTGTGCCTATACATTCAGCTCATTCTGATTCTTATTTTCTTTTGGGCAGTTGGTGACCTAGTGGTTAGGGCATTCGCCCTGCGACCAGAAAGTCCGGGTTTGATTCCCAAGACCGCTAGGCACTGCTGAGGTACCCTGAGCAAGGTACCGTCC
>JBBPDH010050146.1:2878-22131 GCA_037974565.1 Clupeocharax schoutedeni | reverse complement strand
CACTTAAGAATCTCCAGCACTATATCTCAAACCATTTCTGGATGCTGTCTGAAATGTGCTTTGGATCTTTTTGATACTGGGCCCTACACGGCACCCCAGAATTCTTTGGTTGTCTTCAGATATCGTGCAAACAGTCAAGACATACAGTGCATGAAGCAGCAAAGCAACATTAATGAAGCTCCAAACATCAGTGAACCTCCTCCATGCCCCATGTTTTATTCTTTATGTTTCTGTGTCAGCAGTGGGGTCCTCCTGGGTCTCCTGCTGTAGTGTACCTTTGCATTCAGGTGGCGAAAGGATAGAGTGAGCTGACACTGTTGTACCCTGTGCCTGCAGGCCAGCTTGAATCCATCCTTCGAACAATTCTTTGTTGTAACATTTCATCACATTGTGCACAGTGGACGCAGGAACATTAAGATCTCTGGAAATGGAGTCTTGGGAATGTCCAGCATTTCTATCACTTTGGTTCTCAAATCCTCAGACAAATGTTCGAGTCAACATTTCTCCATGTTAACTGATTGCAAATGGGGATTTCCATATTACTGGCACCTGTTAATTGATACAGGTGAACTTAACTACAAAGCACATGGTTGAAATAGTTATATTTTACAATTCTGAAATGGTGCCAATAAATGTATTCAGGCCATTTTTGATGTTTTGTCTGGAATGTCACAGGTTTGGGGTTTGTGTTCTTTCAATGAAAACAAAAATACCCATGACAATACCAAAGCATTAGAAAATGCACCATTTATATCAGAATATATATCAGTATATATCAGTTGCAATTACAGTCATAAAAGCAGGGCTGCCAATATTTTGTGTGTATACAGTAAACCCCTGCTTAAATGTGGTTCAGCACTGAATTTTTCTGAGAACCGGACTAATAATTGTTCACAGAAACCCCCCCCTGCATCTCTTGTTAATGATGTATGTATAAACCTCACTCCTATCTTGTAACGTTAAAGAAAATGAAACCAAATACCTGCTAAAACAACTTTGGGACTCTGTATAACTGTCCTCAGCCCACAGAGCCCATATATCGAAACTGAGTTGCAAAAAGGCCATTTTTAATTGTCACAAAATCACACATAGATGCAAATATCTGCCTATTCAGCCTAGAGTTGTTGTCCCTACTAGAGCAGAGCTCATTTGTTTATAATCTTAAAGACACAATTCAAAAACACAATTCAAGTCTAAGGCACAAAGGGTCTTTAGAGCAAATAAATAATCACTGTTTTGGAACAGAAACACAGAAAAGTGTTTATGAACCTTTAACGTCTATAAGCGCTCTTGCTCTCTTTAATGTTTGTTTTAGTATTAATTATTTTTGTTACGTTTTATTATTTTAATATTTTAATTAGAATAAACGTTTATCTTTGTCAATATCCGGTGAACAATGAGGAGGAATGATAAAAGAGTGTTACGTTTGAGTTTCCAGGCTGTTTTACAGTTTTATTCCCTCATTGGTGCATCTCGAATCCAAACCCCACCTCTGGCACGTGCCGATTGGACAGAGAGGCCCGTCAGTCACGCGCCTCCCTGTTGTTTCTCTGTTGGTTGTGGGCGGAGAGGACAGACGCACACGATGGCTGAGGATCCTGTGCCGTTCCTCGGAGATCAGTAAAATAAGGTAGGAGAGAAGATTACCTGGTGGTTCTAAGCGGGTTTTAGAAGATTTTTAAAGGGTATTAAAGGGATCATAAAGAGTGATTATGGGTTCTGTGATGTATTTGTTTGTGTTTAAGTAGGAACATCTCCATCAGTGCTGATTCAGGAGTAATGGTCATGCTGAGTGTGTGTATGTGCGTGCGTGTGTGCTGGAGCTGTGGAGATGTTTACTGTGCTGCTTATTAGGTGACCTGACCCTTCATCCGCCTGCTGTAAGGCAGGTGATGGACTGGGTTTCTGCGGAGCATTCGAGATGATTATCACACAGGAGAAATGATACAGAACACCCCAGAACCTGCCATTCATACATGTGACCTCAAGTGCTTTATAACCCTGTAATAATAATAATAATAATAATAATAATAACAACAACGATAATACTAATAGTAAAAATAACAGTTGCATTTTTACAAGGTTGCTTGTAGAAGGTCTTTCATTTGTAAGGTTTTTCTCCTGGGCTGCATTAACACCTCTAGGGTGCAGTGGCTCTAGGGTCTAGGCTGTAGGGACCAAGTGTGTTAAACATCAGGCACTTGTGGCTTTGTGGTTTTAATGCAGTTACACTGAGGGCCAACTGTCCTCCAAAGCTCCATGAGGCCAGAGCAGACCGGTGTTCGTGCAGTGGAGGTGTGTGAATGGGTCTGTAACAATTTTTAGAAGTAATTATGTATCTATAGAGAAATGCTTGAGTTACATGTGCTACAGCTACATGTGCTAATCCTTTCAGTATATTATAAGGAGTCGCAACTGCAACATGTATATTAAGGCCCAAATCCTCACTATTCTGGAGTTTAAAAGACTACTCAATCTGTGCAGTCCATGCATGAAAAATAAGCTACAAAGATGGCTTGTTTTCAAACTAGATGTTACAAAAACTACATTTAAATAGATCTCCTTGTTCTGGCTACACCGCTTTAGCCCCACTCATTTATCCAACGATTCAATTATAGACATCTGTGATAGCAGTATTACAAAGATCGCAATGATGTTGTGTGTCTTCTCTAAAGGTGTGTCTGTGTTTTTTTGTTTGTGTGTATCTAGCTGTTAAATCTGCAGTATATACTGTGATGCTGATAAAACCCTTAGCCAGGGGCCTAGGTCCAGAACACACACACACACACACACACACACTCACAGGACTCTCCAGGCACTGTGAGCCTCAGATGTGATGCTCGTAATTAGGCCACACAGGTTAATTGAAGTGTGTGTGATGAAACGACTGCATCCCGTTTCTCCTCAGTCCATGTTCACAGCAACTTTTGTTCGGGACCCTTTGATGACCTTCTCATCCTGAGGGCCGTGTTGCTGCTCCCCAGATTAAAGCTGCTTTGAAGGCCGGAGAATAAATTAGGAGGACACAAAAGAAGTGGAAATAGCGTCCCGTAGTGTGATCTGCTTCTCAGCATTGACCCTAATTTCTCCAGCATCCAGACATCAGCGGGCAACTTTGATTAAACAAACCTTCATTCACTGCTCAGGCACTTTCATGTTCTAACTTCATTACTGCTCTAAACCAGTATTACACACACACACACACACACACACATATCCAGTCGTCCACAAGATGTAGAAGATCTATCAGACCAGGCCACCTTATTCCATCGCTCCATGGTCCAGTTGTCCACTGTAGTAGCTTTTGGTGCTAGACAGGGGTCAGCATGGGCACTCTGACCGGTCTGCTGCTAAGCAGTTCTTTATGCAGCAGGGGGGCGCTGTACTGTGTCTTCGGACCTTAGCAGCAAAAACTTCTTCAGCAGTTTGTTTTGCACCAGATCTTCTGTGGGGTCAGACCAGATGGGCTGGTCATCACTCCCCATGACCATCAGTGAACCTCAGATGCCCTGGACCCTGTTGCTGGTTTTCTGGTTCTTCTTGGAGCACTTCTGGAAGGTTCTGACACCTGAACACAAGACCTTTCATATTGGATATGTTTCATGTTCTACTGAATTGACCTCATTGTTTGGGTGAAGTTGGTGTTTATATTTATAGTTCAGAGAAAATATGCTGTTTGCTCAACACCCAAACCTGCATCTCACAAACAGCTCAATTAATCACCAAGCAGCTGAAGCAGCAGAGATCTGGGGAAACACCTCACCTTTACTGCATCTGTCTGAACTTCACACAACCCTTACATTTCTCAATTCATTCATAGACAGGAACTATGGACAGGAATGTGTTAGTCTGTAGGAACTATAGAAAGGAACGCAATAGTCTATAGGAACTATAGAAATGAGGGTGTTAGTCTGTAGGACCTATAGGAAGGAATGTGTTAGTCTATAACTACTATAGGAAGGAAGGTATTAGTCTATAGGAACTATAGCAGGAGTGTGATAGTCTATTGTATAAATTATAGTTCGATGTAGATTCCCTTTTGTGACTTTTACATTGAACTATAACACAGTCTATAGTGACTACAGGCACAGGAACTATGGGAAGGAGTGTCAGTTTATAAGAAGTATAGGAAGAAGGTCAGGTCCAGTAATCATATCAGTTATCATTTTGGCCAATGAATTTATGGTGGGAAGTATAGAGGAGTATAGTGGAGAGTATTATGTGAATGGAACTAGAACCAGGAGTGTGTGGGTCTTTAGAAACCAGGATGTTAGTCTGTGTTGTCAGGAGCCATCCATCCATCCATTGTCTCCCACTTATCCGGAATCGGGTCGCGGGGGCAACAGCCTAAGCAGCGAAACCCAGACTTCACTCTCCCCAGCCACTTTGTCCAGCTCTTCCAGGGGGATCCCGAGGCGTTCCTTGGCCAGCCGAGGGACATAGTCTCTCCAGCGTGCTCTAGGTCTTCCTCGAGGTCTCTTCCCAGTGGGACGGCCCGGAACACCTCCAGGAAGTATCCTAATGGGCAAACCCCATCTGCCTCTCGATGTGAAGGAGCAGCGGTTCTACTCTGAGCTCCTCCCGGATAACTGAGCTTTATACCCTATTTCTAAGGGAAAGCCCCACTACCCTGCGGAAAAGCTGGCCGCTTGTATCCGTGATCTCATTCTTTCGGTCACTATAAAAGTTATGAACAGAATCGGTGACAAAGGGCAGCCCTGGTGGAGTCCAACCCTCACAGGGAACGAGTCTGACTTACTGCCGCCTATGCGGACCAAGCTCTGGCACCGGTTGTACAGGGAGCGAACAGCCCTTATTAAGGTGTCCGACACCCCATACTCCCGGAGCACTCCCCAAAGGAGTCCCCGAGGGACACGGTCGAATGCCTTTTCCAGATCCACAAAACACATGTAGACTGGTTGGGCAAACTCCCATGCACCCTCCAGGACCCTGCTAAAGGTATAGAGCTGATCCACCGTTCCACATCCAGGACGAAAACCACCCTGCTCCTCCTGGATCCGAGATTCAACTATCCGACGGACCCTCCTCGCCAGCACCCCTGAATAAACCTTCCCAGGCAGGCTGAGGAGTGTGATCCCCCTATTGTTGGAACACACCCCTTTCATGCAACGCACACACACAAGTGTCAGGAGCCTCTCTGGCTATTTACGTGTATATTAAATTCACCATATGTACACACACAAACACACACACTATGCACACACACAGGTGTTTGAAGCTGTTGAATATTCATGAGGCTTGTCACTGTGATTGCAGTGTGATTTTTAAATATACAACCTAAAACATCAAAGGCTTTTAACAGGAAATCGATTCAGAGCTTTAGTAGATCATATTTTAATAGAATTACATCACTGATGCCATCATTAATTCATTTTAAGTTCCGTTTTGTTAATTACATTTACATTCTGTGTGTACGTGTTTGTGTACGTGTTTGTGTGTGTGTGTGTGTATGTTGCATAACAGCTTTTATTATACCCCTGTTTGCTGATGACAGTGGAATTAATCTCTCAAATTGATGGAGCCTGGATGAAATCTGTCCTTCACTTTTATGGAACTGGTTAGATGGTCAGTCAGTTAGATGGTCTTTGTTCTGCTTGAATGATTCATGCGTAGGTCACTGTGTGGCTTAACAAACAAAAATATTCCTCTGAAACTGGTGAGGTTCAGGGACTGGACTGAAAACCAAAGTCCTTCAGGAAGCCTATAGAACTGTTCCTCAAGACTAGATGACTGTCTGGATCTGGATGAAGCAAAATATGAAGAAATGAGGCGGGTGGGACTTGAAACTTTTGCACAGTGCTGTATGGGGGCTTTTTATCCTTAAAGTCTGGGTTAAGAATGAACGTTAGACGTTGTGCAGCAGGTATGAACTTACATTTGACCTCTTGCTAAACTATACAGGTTTGATTTTTAGTTTATAATACAAATATGTTTTATTTAATTCTATCCCCAAAATAGGTTATGGTTTAATATTTAGTCAAGTGACTCAAAATATTCTGTGTGCTTTTACTAGAAACATTACACCACAGTGAAACGAATGTTTTGATATTTTCAAAGCAGCCAAACCCTTTTGCTCCCTGCAGCAGTGCTTCATATATACAGTCATTAGTTAAAGTGTGAAGAGGAACTCCATCCGAATGGTGAGGGAAACCAGATGTCACCATGTCAAGTCAAGAATAACACGACTAATGAAGGAGATTATGTTATGAATGTGACAGAATAAAAAATACAATAATAATAATAAAATAAAGCACATAAATAATGAAGTTCAATAAACAAAGGAGTTTGGAAGAATCTGGTATAGTGCAGAACATGGGGGAGTACATGGAGTGTGAGGGAGAGAGTGTGAGTGTGTATGTGTTCGGGCATGTGCGTGTGTGTGTGTGTGTGTGTGTATATGGTGTGTGTTTCCTCAGAGACTGTGTGTTCTGGTTCTGTTCCTGAGGGATGTTGTTATGAGCTCTTGACTTAGAACTTAGAGATGCGCTTTAATTACCTGTGGAGTGGTACAAACACACATAAACACACATACAGACAGAGGACAGTATATATATATATATATATATATATATATATACTATATCAGCTACACATTTATTATAACACTATAATAGTAATTTTTAGTAAATTATTTTTAAATGAAAGTACATTGAGATATTTCTATTTTATTGAACAAACAGTCAATGTTCCTGACATTTATGGGTCACGATTAATCCATTGTTTTGACGCTAAATCACTTAAACAATAGACTACCAAAATATTTTTATTGCTACTGTTAATCGATGTAGCAATTGTTAAAGCCCAATATTGGGAGAAGTTCCTCTTTAAACCTAGAAAGTCTTATATTACCTTTTTAGACAGGACTTTAGTAATATGTAAACATATGTGTTAATGAACAGATGTTCTAATCTAATAAGCTTATTACACTATCTTGAATGTGTTCTATATTATGAAGTATTTATATTGTTATTAAATATTTGTTAATTATTATTACTGATATACAATAATCCCCCGCTTTTCGCAGGGATTCTGTTCCAAGAGCACCCACGTATTGTGAAAAAACTGTTTTGGTTTTTAAAAAAAAAAGCCTAAAAATGCCTATTTTCATAGTAGAAACTCTAAATAAGCCTGCCTTAGACTGAATCCGCTACTGCTGACTTTTTCTGTTATCTCTCCCCATTCTCTTTCTTCCCCTTTCTATCTCTCTCTATCTCTAACTCTCTTTCTATCTCTATCTCTCTATTATCTTTTTCTTTTACACCCCCCATTTATCTGATTCTATATTCTCTTTTCTTTGTTCTGTCTCTTTTTGTTCCCCTCTCTCTTCATTCTCTCTCTCCCTCTCTCTCTGTTTCTCTCTCTCATTCTCTCTCTCTCGTCATTCTCTTCACATTCTCTCTCTCTCTCATCATTCTCTCTCTCTCTCATCATTCTCTCTCTCTCTCCCTCTCTCTCTCCCTCTCCCTCTCCCTCTCCCTCTCCCTCTCCCTCCCAGGGTGAAGGTGGAGCCCATCATTTACGAGCTGAATTTGAGGAATTAAAGAGCTGGCGCTAAAAAAAGGCCGGATTAGTGAGTGTGTGTGAAGTGTCTGCTGTGTTAATCCACACACACACACACACGCACACACCACAAACTCATGCTTGCAGGATGGGAATGAGGAGGCTCAGAAGCAGTGGTGGAGCAGATGAAAGGGTGTGTGAGCTGAAGGACTGGAGATGATGATGATGATGAAGATCTAACCCCCCTCGTCCTCCTTGCGGCTCTGGGGGTCATTTTTGTCGCTGAGACACTGATCAGACACGCACACACTGAGTTCTCCATGGTGGTGAGATGTTCCTGTGCTGAGATGCTGTGCCCTGCAGCAGCTCTGGCGCTCCTCAGCTCATAGAGGTGAGATAATAAAGCACTGTAAAGACTTCAATAACTGTTAACCCCCCTTTGAACCTTTAGTGTGTAAATAGAGAAGTTCAGAGTGGGTTCATTGTAGAGACTACACAGTCATTTTATTCACTATCACCCCCCAGTGAAGAGTGTTTATATGGATATTGATGGTGGTATAATAGTGGAGAATCGGAACTAAATCACTTTTCTTCTGGGACTATTTTGCCTCACGATGCCCTGATGGTATCCCGCCATCATAAATGGGGTTAGTCTGGTTTCATTCACCTCCACTGTGAGCAGTCACACCAAACCTGCCCTCAACTTCGCTTTATTAATTTAATAATTTCCATTTGCGTAGTGACCAGGAGATCAAACACGCTGCTGCTTGATTTGTTTCTCCAGTTTCTTTGCCCTTTGGTTTTTACCTGTTTGTTTCTTGTGTTTCTCATTTCTGTTCCTCCAGGTGTTAATGCTGAATTCTGTCTTTTCTGTGTACAGGTGGAACTTCCGTTCCCAATCTCCTGTCATGCTGTAAGCCCCCTTGTGGCCGCTAGGCAGCATGACGGCCGTCTACCCGGCCAGTGGAGGTGTTGGTGGGGGTCCGGTTGGCCGTGGCCGCTGGACCCGGCAGGACAGCTCAGACATCTGCACGGATGACGAGGGTCCACCCACCCGCAGGCTCACACCACTTGAGAAACTCAACCTGGACATGTGTCAAGATGACAAGGTGGTCCGGGAGCTGGCAGTAGGACGCAGGATTGGGTTCTATAAAGTCCGGGGAGAGATCGGCTGCGGGAATTTCTCTCACGTTAAACTGGCCATCCATGCATTGACCAAAGGTATGGACAAGCCACCAGTCCTCCCCCGGGGGGCATCACACAGCACACATGTTCACACATGTCCTCCCTCTCCCTCATCATTTACCAGACGCTTTTATCCAAAGCGACTTCCATTTCCTAACTGCAGGGGGCAGTCTCCCTGGAGCTACTTGCTACAGGGACCCAGTAGTGGTATGCTGAAAGTAGGATTTGAACCCAGAGGCAAGTATCCTACCCACTGAGCTACCGCCACCCCATAATTTGACACAGATGGGACTCGAATCCACAATCCTCAACTCCAATGGCTGATGCCTTATCCATTAGACCACTGGGCCTATGCATATCATCACTCAGGATATATGCTCATCACTCAGGACAACTATCCTCTCTCTCTGGGTGGGTAGGGTGGTCCTCCCTCTCCCCCAGTGAAGGGGATAGGGGGGATTCCAGGCTGTATTTGTGGATCAGGTCCAGCTAGTCTCTCTCTCCATTCAGGTAGGAGAACCTGGTCTGCATGAGTGGTTTGACTGTCCTGTAATGAAAAGTCGAGACGGGCCGTCTGACCTGGAAACAGATGGATCGATTAGAAGTGTCACATTTCTGTTTAGGTCTCTAAGAACTGCTGCTGAGTTCATCAGGTTCATGTACACACACACACACACACACACACACACACACACAATCTGCAGTATTTGATCCTTACACTAATTCAGGGACATAGTCTTACTGTGTTACTGCGGTTCTCTGAGAAACAGACCACAACACACACCTGTTAACTTCCAGGTAGCTGGAGTGTGTTGTTCCTCTAGTTGTTTTCCTGTGAGTGTGGAGGTGGGTGGGGGTGTGTTCAACATTTTTATCCGCTGATTTGCTGCCCTTCCCCTGGCCGTCCAAAATTCTTTCTGGTTGTAGCTCCCCAGTGTGAATCGTGGAAAGAAAGGAAACTGGCGTTTTACACACACACACACACACACACACACACACACACACACACACACAAATAAACAAGTACAAATGTGTGTATCTGGAGACAAATGTGCAAACTGTACAGAGTGTTCTAACTTTTTAACCTTACTATATTCTTCTCTTCTCTTTATTGTTATGTTTTGTTTGAGTGTGCAGTCGTGATGTGAATAATTTCCTTTGGGATAAATAAAGTTTTCTGATTCTGATTCTGATTCAAAGCGCATTCAAAACTAAAACTGAATAGTTTTTGAAGGGACATATCACTGCATAAGTGATTCTACAAAAACATTCACACATATATCACGACTAGAGAATAACTTTTGGGGTGTTTTTAGTTGTCCATTCATCGTTACATTTTTATACAATGTAAAGATTTTTATTTGCTGACAAAATGTAATGTCAAAAGTGGAGACACTGTCATGAATAAAACAAAAATAAAAATGAAACAATCATGAAACAAATAAACAACTATACAAAATACTAAACAAATAAGCAAATGAAATAAACAAAGAAACAAAACACTGAATAAGTAAATAAACGATAGTGAATAAACAATAAAATTAAACAAATTTTTAAAAAAGACGTGAATATGAGTGTTCCCTGGGCGCCCCTTGTTGGTACCAGCCCCCTCCTTGTGCTCTGTGAATGGGTTAAATTCGGAGAAAGAATTTCAAACTGTTCACACTGTGTGCTGTGCTGTGGTGTGTTGATGCATGACTTTAAAGAGCCACTTTACTTTTACTTTTACATTTACTTTAAACAAACACAGCCCCTCCCATTTGATTTCTATGTTTTAACCATCTGTGGTGGTTCTATTCACTTTGTCCCTTTCATATACACAATGGGTGATGTATCTAGAACCAACTGAAACCTGCTTTCCCTACAGCTCTACAGTCAGTGATGTATCTACAACTAAGTGAAATGTGCTTACACTGTGACTCTCCAGTTAGAGCCAGCTCAATCCTGGTAGCAGCCTAGTGGATAAAACACTTGTTTGTGAACCTGACAACCACAAAGTCACAGGTTCAAACCCCATTTTCTACCCTTAATAATGGGACTTAACCCTCAGGTGCTCCTGGGGAACTGTTCTTGTAACTAATAATTATAAGTTGCCCTGTTAAGGGCATCTGCTAAATGCCCTTTTACCTTGAGCTCTGTTTCTTGGTGCTCCACAGACAAGGTGGCCATCAAGATCCTGGACAAGACCAAGCTGGACCAGAAGACCCAGAAGCTCCTGTCCAGGGAGATCTCCAGCATGGAGAAGCTGCACCACCCCAACATCATCCGCCTGTATGAAGTGGTGGAGACGCTGACCCGCCTGCATCTGGTGATGGAGTATGCGAGCGGCGGAGAACTCTACTCCAAAATCTCCACCGAGGGGAAACTGTCGGATATTGACAGCAAGATCGTCTTCTCTCAGGTTCTCTCCGCCGTCAAGCACATGGTGAGTAGGCTCTCAACCCCAAACACATAATGATGTATCTAGAATTGACAGAAACCATGTAATACTCTGTTACTTTGGTCAGAGACACATCTAAAATGGACTGAAACCTGTTTACACTGTAACTCTAAAGTCATTGATGTATCTTGAACCGACTGACAGTGAGGTTTTTCTTTCCAGTGTAGATGTTTTAGGTTGATTAATTTTACTAAAGATGTTGGTGGTTATTGTAATGTGGGACCTTCAGTCCAGCTCCTGAATGACTAGCTCTACCGCGATAAAACCTTCTTGTTTTTAGTTCTCAGGTATCTTTAAAACTTCTCTGAAGCCCTAGAAGGCCTCAAGGGCTCCCCAATTCTTACACCCCCACAAATTAGCATACGGCCCAGATAATCCCACGCTTGTGGACACTGTATGACAGTTATCTAGAATCATGGACCACTGTTTGGAATAAACACAATGAGCTTGCACTGGCTGCAAATCTGCTGTTTGATCTTTGTCCTGGTTCTGCAGCATGACAACAACATCATCCACCGGGACCTGAAGGCAGAGAACGTGTTCTACACCTGCCCCACATGCGTGAAGGTGGGCGATTTTGGGTTCAGCACGGTGAGCCGGCGGGACGAGACGCTCAACACGTTCTGTGGTTCTCCGCCGTATGCGGCGCCTGAGCTGTTCAGAGACCAGCAGTACTTGGGCGTGCAGGTGGACGTGTGGGCGCTGGGGGTTCTGCTGTTCTTCATGGTGACGGGCACCATGCCTTTCCGTGCAGAGACGGTGGCCAAGCTGAAGCGCTGTATCCTGGAAGGGACGTTCTCGGTTCCGGACTGGGTTCCCGAGTCGTGCGGGCGGCTGATCCGCGCCGTACTGCAGCCGCAGCCGGACCAGCGCCTCTGCCTGGAGCAGATGATGGCCTGCGAGTGGCTGCGGCCCGTGGAGTTTCCCAAACCTACAGAACCCTTCAAGCTGGACCCACTGTACCTGGCGGAGGCGGAGCCCACCGAGCTGGAGGAGGACGAGCTGGAGGTGAGGAACGCTCTGGAGAACCTCGGCATCACAATAGAACACATCCGGAACAATCAGGGCAAAGACTGCCGGAGCTCTATCACCGGCGTTTACCGGATCCTCCTGCACCGAGCGCACAGGCGCAGAGCCCTGGAGAGCATGCCCATCTTCACACAGCCGGAGAGCCGAACTGAGGAGAAGAAGGAACGTCTGAAGGCCTACAGGAGCCTCAGACACACGTCCAAACTCTGCTCCATCCTGTGACTCCCCCGGAGGAGTCTGGGGTTTAAGGTGGAGGGGTTTAGCTTTTAATCCTGTTTTATGATGTAGCTTTTAATTCATGGTCACAATCAACTGTCAATCATAAACAATCAATTAATCAGTTTACGACTTTAGATGGTTAAACAAGGATAATGGTATTAATATTAGAGCTGCACGATTTAGTCAGAATATCTGTAATGCGATTTCACTGCTGCATATTGCAAATGCGATTCCTTTCAATGCATTAAAGGGCCCAAATCATCAATTCCTGAAATTAAAAAGGCTTAAAGCATGTCGATATTGCGCAAAGTTTACATAAAGAAACTGAGGCGCGAAATCAGTTTTTGTGATGTCACAATACCCACACGCACACCAGCTGTTTAGCCCCGCCCATTCATGCTGAAGCTCTAAGGAGTGTTTCAACACCATGCTGCCTTTTGAACGAGCTGCAATACAAAACAGCCAATCAGAAAAGAGATTATTTTCACATATCAGCCTTCAAGGCACAGAAACAACCTGTTTAATTCTGTGGTTGGACAATGGGTCATATAAGAATGAACTGTGATGAATTATGAAATCTTTTTGGTGCACAAACCCATCAAACTTCAGGAAGAAAATTATATGGAAGGAAAATGTGGAATATGGGCCCTTTAAGAACACCTCAGCCAATCAATGCCTTCAAGGGTTATAGATTAATATAGAAACACTGAGATTGGTTAGAGCAGGGGTATCCAGCACAGTTTGATGGTTCCCTTCCTCAAACACACTAATTAAACCTGACAATTAACTGGTGAGGTGAACCGGGTGTTTCAGAGCTGGGAAATCACCAAAATGTGCTGGACCACATATGGGTTAGAGGCTTATTTGCATATTTCAGCTTTCTGTGATATCAGTATTGCGGACACCAAGATCGCAATGATAACAGATGGTAACGATAGCGATTATATCGTGCAGTTCTAATTATTGCTAACAAAAACGTGAAAATTGCACAAAAGGGTTCCAGTTATGACCAGTACGGTTTCAAGGTTTTCAAAAAGTCTCCTGCAGATCTTCTCAGCTGCCTGTATCTCCAACCTGCATCTAATAGTCCTTAACACTGAAGCCCTTTTATTTCCAAAACTGCGTCAAAATTGTCTTTACCTCTCAAATAGTCCTTATTACTAATGTAATGAATCTATTGACTGGGTAAATTCAGTTCATGCACTTGACATTTCACCAAAAAATTTGAAAAAATAATTGTTCGGACAGTTCAAATGAACTAAAATCTGATGAAAATATAATTTGATCCCTTTGAATTTCTGGTGTCAGGAAACTGAATTAAAGGCTAAAGTATATTTGTTTTTACCTGCAGATGCCTGTGTGTGGTCAGAGTCTGCTGACCGAGGGCTGTGTAGCCCGAGAAAGATTTAAAATATGAATAATGATTTATTTAATATTTAATTAAAGTGCACACAGATTATCCACAGGTCAGAGTAGCAGTTACTAATGACTGGATTATTGCTAACTCGTTGAAACTGCTTACCTAGAACTGCTTGATATATGTAGAACTGATTGAAACGTGCTTACACTATGGTTTTACAGTCAGGAATGCATCTAGAACTGATTGAAACCTGCTGACAACATGGCTCTACAGTCAGTGACGTATCTAGAACTCTACATAGAACATGTATGATTTGATTCTGCCTGTCCAGGGGGGAGTAAAAGCAATAATGTTACTCAGCCTGGATATAAAATATAGTCTCACTTCTAATTCGTTTCAGTCACATTCATTTCAATGGTGAGAGAGTTCCAGCTGTGGCGACTAGATGCTGCTCTTTTCTCTGGCTGTCCTTTCAAACTTCCTCCAGGTCTGAAACACTGACCCTGAGTAAGCAGATTTGATCTGAACAGGAAGCATTTATTTCTGATTTACCTCTTTTCGTTTCGGAAATGCTCCACCAGCAGCCTTTTTTCTTTTGATGAAATCAATTGAAAGCCTTGTTTTGTTTGGGGTGGTTTGACTGATATTTGCTCTTTAAACTCCCCTGTATTCACAGAACCGTTGTATTAACATGATAAACATTATTACAAGTATGTACTGGTATTGAATTTTTTAAATCAAAATTGGATTAAGTAAAGCATATTCACTTCGCTAAGAGTGGCATGATGAACTTGACAAATAGTTATCAACAAAATTCCAACATGATTCTGAAAAGTTTTCACCAATTTTAAGCCTTTTTATGGTTTCTGTGAAAAGGGAGTTAAAGAGCCCATATCCTGCATTTTCTCCGTCTTGTTTTTGTTCCCTATGTTCCACTAATACTGTAACAGTGCCTTTAATACCGATCTGTGTAAATGAGCTCTGTTCTGACTGGATGTGTCTTGTTTGAAAATCATTCCCTCGTTTCTTTAGCGTGAGTGGGTGTGGCTAAACTGGCTAAATAGGCAGTTATATACAGATAAGTGGATTTTTGTGACACTGCATCGTTGAAAAAGTGTTCCTGCAGTTCCTGAAGAAGTTAACAACATTTAGATTTACAGGTTATGGGCCGTTTAATTGACATGGGTACAGTACTGTGCAAACGCCATGGGCCAGCCCTTATTTCTTCATTTTATTTTCCAGAGATCCAGACTTCCTTTATTTTAATGTAGCCTTTAGACTCTCAAAGACTCGTTTTCAGTCCAGTCCCTGAACCTGACCAGTTTCAGAGGAATGATCTAACTTAAGTGCTGAACCAGTGATCAAACAGGTGATCAGGCGGTGATCAGTATACTGGTGGTGCTGAATGCTGAGTGGTTGGAACACTTTTATCTAGGCTCCCTGTATCTTTAGCCATTTCCTTAATTTAATCTACTCAATATGCCAAAGATAAGACTGTTTGAGAGAGAGTAAATGATAATATATCATAATATAAAGAAATATGGGGACCCAAGACTTTTGCCCATTATATATATATATATATTTTATTCCATGTGGTATTAGAAATGATGGTGAGACTGATGTGCTGCTGGTAGAATGTCTATGTTTCGGTTTGTGTGGACGTTTGTCCCTGCAAGAGGGTCATATTTTGCATGTTCGTAATCAAGCGGCAGCCATTTTACCTTTGCCAACCCAAAGGTGGCGCCGGTGCTTAGCATGAATATCCATCATCTCAACAGTGAAACATGACCTTTCATGACCTCTACAAAGTGCACTTTAGCAAAAAAAACCAACGTATAACTTATTCAATCACTTTAGTAGCCTGATGTTATAATAATTATATAATTTATTCAGGAGACTTTTTTTATGTTTGATAATTAAATGCAATAAATAACCTGACTAGGACGCTGTGGATGTGCATTTCTGTGTAGATCTTTGTGTTGTCTCTGTGCACTCTCACACACTGTATCCTGCCCTATATGGACATTATTGGACCACCTGACCCTTGACCAGGGAGTTTAATGGCACTACATTAAAATACATGCAGCTATAACAACAATAATACATCAAAGTTACAATGTCATCTATTCATAGACCACAAATGGGAGACAATAACAAAAAATAGTCGCCAGAGGGAGCCAAACTGCAAAAAAAATTCAGAGGATGGATGGACATATAGATCAGTGGATGGGTGGTAAGCTGGATATATGTATTAAATATATTGCATTCATATTAAAATACGGTTTTTAATTTGTTGGATTACAAAATTACAAAAAACGCAGTTTACATCAATTGTCAAATTAAACACAGGGCCACAGCGCTAGATACATGTATTAATGTGTAAAAACGTTGGATAAACTTGTAATAAACGTTTTTTTTGTTTCTTTAATCAACAAATTCAGGAACGTTAGAAAAAGTCTAGCATGCATTTCTGTCAAACCTGAAACAACGTGGGAGGCCATTGCCCGCAAAGACTCCGTTTCCCAGAAGCCCTTTCACGTTGAGTCGCCGCTGCGGGATGACGCGATTTCTGCCCCGTTGGAGGGTGATTTCAGCAGGAAGAGGCAGAAAAAAGAAAAAAGAACAAAAAAACCCAGACAACCTACCGGACGTCACAACAGGGCTCAGCTGTCAACAGTGAAAAGAGAAATAAGAAATTATAAACAGCAGGAGAAGGTAAGAGCCGAATGCACATTCATACAAAACACTAAACTATGCATTTTTGTTACGAGTAAATATTAGGAATGGGCTCGTGCTTCTATGATTATTCGTTCCCAGCCTCTGCATTCTAATGGATATCAATTAACCAGTTTTGGGTATAAAGAACTGAGTCCACGTGTGTTTAGTTCACATTCTCAGCGGTGGCTGAGTGTAAATGTGACATCAATGGGATGATGCGAAGGACACTGCTGGATTGACAGTAATCGTCTATAGTGATCAGATAAGATAAATTACAGTTGCAGTTATAGTAAAGCTGTCCGTAAAATAATTGGTCTGGATGTAATTCAGCCTGTCTGAGCCTCAGTCTGGTCTTTATTCTCCAGCTTTTGTTCTAGTTTTCCGCTCCTCGTTGAAAAGAGCTGCAGTGTCTTGAGTGTTTAAGGTGGAACCGTGACAGCCAGACCGAAAGCAGAGCTTTTGTTTTCTCTGAGAGATGTGGACCGATAACAGGATAATATCAGGACAATAATACTGACCGTGTTGTTAATAAATATTTAATCTGGTGCGCATAAACGCTTTGTGTGTTTGGTGAAGGCACGTGATCTGCGGGTGGAGCTGTTATGGATATGAGATTACAGTAAGGGGCGGCTACTTGCTCACTAAGTAGGGCACTATTTAGGGCACATCCGGGCTCCTGTAAACACACAACGTCCGCTGGGTTAGTGTAGACAAAACATTTTAGACCATTTCTGTTGATTCATTCATGATACATTCTTCACATAAAGAGGATGATAGGTAAGTAGATAGATAAGTAGATCAAATAGGGTTTTTTTTTTTTATCAGTTTCAAGGTCTGCTGTTGTGAATAGATTACAATAAAGTGCATCTCGAACGGTTACCTCAAGCGAACCCCACGTTTAATTAAATACAAAGACCACATTTTAAATGTTAAAGAGGCCCCTTGTCAAATTCTTTGAAATTGTGTTGTATATGTGTGTGTGTGTGTGTGTGTGTGTTTATGTATGTATATACTCATTCAGTGAAAGTCCTATAGCAATGGCTTATTGTAATTATGAATTAATATCTGCTAGCTGAGTTGTTTGGAATTCAGCTGAAGGGTTTGAGGTCACTGTGAAGTTCCTCTACTGTTTTCTGTCCCATGAGATGTGAGCTGTTTGTTTTTGTAAATTATTCTCAGATGTCTGTAGAGGAGGATTTGCCGGACATGGACAGCATGGAGCTGCTGGGCCTCCTGCTGCATGGTGAAGAGCCGGATGGACCCAACGATCTCCTCTTCAATGATGAAAACAACTTCATTGAAGACCTGCTGTCAGAGCAGGACGTGAGTGTGAAGAGTTTTTACACAGCAGCAGACTGTCCACATACATACACACACGCACAAACACTGAAGCGAGTGTCTGGCTGTGTCTTCTTTACTCGGAAATGATATATGAATAATACTAGTCAAATATTGAACACTTCAGACAGCAGGTTATTCTTCATTTTTAATTCCTCTGATTTATTTTTTCATGAGCTCTTGTCTTAAAATGTTGGTGCTGGTTCGGAAACGGTTGGTAAATCGCTAATATTTTGGTCATATTTTTGTATAAACAAATATTTTATATTTACAGCAATGACAGTCTAGTAAAATCACTTTTAAATCATGATGATTATATATATATTTTATAAATAAACAAAAATAACAAATCAAATAATTTAGATAATAAATCAAATCATTATCTAGGATCATATATATATGCTTTTTATCATAGCACTGTATTGACAGTCGCCTACGCCTCCCGGTTAAGCCAACTGTGATTGATGCATTTGTATGTTAATCGAACTTTCTTTTAAAATTGGTCTCTGAGTGTTGAAACCAGATTTTCCAGTTGCTGTTTCCAAATCAGAGCAAGTTTTATTATCATAAAAATACATCCATAATTGGCCACCACTAAAAAGCTGCTACTGTTGCTAAATGTTTTGCTTTACTTAATCTTAATTTATATACATCTATATGTGTAAAACTTGTGATTACTTAAATACTGACCACAGTTAGAGACTGGTGAACTTCATAACAAAATCATCTTTTTCCTTTTTTGACCTAAACCTGCACCATAGCATTCGCTACTTTTGCCTCTCAGCTGAAAGAAGCTGACTTGTGCCGATTGGGGACCGCATGTGGGGCAGGGAAATATGGGGAAGTCAACACTGAGCGTTGGCAAACACTCTGTGTTTGTGTGTGCAGATGCTGAGTGCGGTGGACACGGAGGAGTTCCTCAGCAGTCTTCTGGGCGAGGAAGAGTACGGTCTGAGCATTCCGTGTGTTTCTCACTCTCCGCTGGGCAGCGACAGCGGGATCTCGGAGGACACAACGCCCCCTCACTGCCCGAGCCCCCACAGTGAGACGGACACGGCCCCCAGCCCTGTGTCCACTGAGCCGTCCCCTCTGTATGTGATGGAGAGTTTTGAAGCCCAGGTGGTTCAGACGGATCACTGTTACTCCATGCAGCAGGATGTCTACAGCCTGCAGACCGTCCGCACCGAGAAACCTGACTCTGACGTCTTCATTGATTTCGGTGAGTCGGTGAGGAGGTTAGGTTGATTGGAAGAGGTGAACAGCTGGACATGGGAATATTTGTCTCCACAATTTTAATCTGGGACTTTTCCCTTCATACTGAAATAGCTAACACTCGCTAACTGTGTTTCAGAGAAAGTGTCTGATGTAATTTATAAATATGTATGAAGTTTGAACCCCCAGCTGAGGCTTCACTCGTGGTTTAGAGCACAACCCAGAAAGACA
>JBBPDH010049954.1:0-13343 GCA_037974565.1 Clupeocharax schoutedeni | reverse complement strand
AGAGGAAAAATAATATGCAATGGAAATGAAGAGCATGGTAAGCTTTCTGCTACTTATTATTATTATTATTATTATTAACAATAATAATAATAATAATAATAATAATAATAAAGCTGTTTAGATATCCATTTCAAATAGCTGTTTCATGCCTGTGTTCTCCTTACCAGCTCACTAAATACAAACTTTTTTTCACAAGCAAATATTGATACTTTACCGCTTTCATGTTCGGTTGCATTTATTCTAATGTTTGATAGCAGAAAACATTTCATCACAGGCTGCCAAAAATGGCTTTAAACAATTTGCAGAGGTGCCTAAGACTTTTGCACAACAATATATTGACTTCTGTACAGAGCAGATTTCAAAATATTTTTTTTGCCAGTACAATTTTTTTTTTTCATATTAGAATACTGGTGTTTCACTCATTAGCATGTGATGGAAAACTCACAAGAATGTGGTCAGTCACATGAAGGTGCTTGTCTGAGCAGTGACAGCTATCAGTTTTAGAGAGAAAAAGGAGCAATATACAATCTGATCTTGACCATTACACCAGCAAAAACTTTAATGACATTGCCTTCAAATACATACATTACATTAATGCCAGTGGAAGTTTGGAACTCTTCAGTTATGGAACGGTGGACCTTAGCAGTCACTAAACCCACTCTGTGACTTTATGTGGTCTTCTCAACTCATGGTTGAGTTCATGTTGTTCCTGAACGCTTCCACTTACTATAACTATGAAACCAAACCCCTTAATTTTACCCCTTAAAAATTACCTTCATTTTGATTTGAAATTCCTATAAAAATTGCACAGATTAAGGCTGATGAATTTTCCCTTACTTTTTCAAAGATGCCCCTTAAATTAATTGCCCCCTGAAGTAATGCCTTATGTTTAAGATTAAGGGGTTTCACACGCATCCCTTAAATCCACTTTTAAGTGGACTTCACTTCACTTGGTGAATGGGTTAAATGCGGAGAAAGAATTTCACATTGTTCACTCTGTGTGTTTTGGTGTGTTCACGTGTGATTATAAGGTGCTACTTTAATTAACTCTGCTTTATTCCAAAGGCGGGAGCTTATCACAGTACCACACTTGAAGTCACTGAGCTTCTCAGAACGACCCACTTTGTTTCACAAATGTTTGTAAATGGGGACTGCATTGCTAGATTCTTGATTGAATACACCTGTGGCAATAGCTTTATTTAAAGCACTTGAATGTACTAAGTAAGAGGTGTGTCCCAATACCTTTGTCCATATAGTGTAAGGTCAAGATGTGTGAGCAGTTGTCACATGGCGCCCCCTGCTGTTTGGGTTATTGCAGTGGTCACTGAATTGCTAATGTATTACTGAGTTTAAGTCTCATCTAGTCTTGCATAAGCAGGACATTGATTGAGAAATGGGGGAGAGCATTGTGGAAAAAAGTGGTGTGTGTACAGAAGAATGTTTAAAAAAAAAGGACATTTTTTCCTCAGTTCACATTCCGGAGCCTTTTCATTATTATTTTTGGGATTTTTTTGTTTGTTTGTTTGTGTTTGTAGGTGAAGCTATAACCCTTGGCTACACTAAGATGCATTTTTTTTACTTTACTGGGGAAAAGTCCCCTACCGTGGAATACTTTCACAGTTTAATTTGATATATTAAAAAAATGTATAAAAAAAAAATTGAATACCCCACATACCAGAAAAACGAATATGATTTATTCTGTCCCCTCCAGCGTATCCTTTGATTTCTCTTTTATTCCATTAGATTCATTTTTAATCATTTGCATTGTCTTCCATCATATTATGTTAACTCTGTTTTGCAGCACTTTCAGCAATATAATTTTAGGTGATTATTATTTCTTACTAAAATTGTTAACTGTCAATGATATGAGTATAAATGTGCTTAAAGGAAAGTGTTCATCTTTTGATTAACAATGTTTACACAGAAGCTCCTTATCCAAATGTAGAAACAGATACTTCCAGACTTCCTTCCATATGGCTGGATTGTGTTATTTCATCTGAAGTACAATAGTTGTACCTCATTTTTGCTTGTTTTTTTGCTTTAAGACTGTTATACTCAGAGCTCAAAACACTAAACACTAAATATTCCCAAGCTTGGAGCCCACTCCTATCACACCATGATCCAATAGTTAGTTCCGATGGCATGATCTTCGCTGTTATTCATGATTAAACAGGTTTCTTTTTCACTGTAGCTATATTAATCCACTGAGCACATTGCAATACAGTTCCCACTGGGTAATTTTCTACTTTACAAATACACAAAACAAAAACACAAAACAAAAACTCTAGGTAACTTTTAAAATTTGTCATCTTAAAACTGATCAAATTGTGGCAGCGTGTCTGCAACAAATTCCAAACCTGTCATTGTTCCCCAGTAAGCTTTCAGTGAGTAATGTTTACACTGACCTTAATGACATTTATGAGTAAAGTAGAATTACAATGAATTTCAAAACAATAGCTTATTGCTCATTGCATAAGTACAGTAAAATAAATTTGGTTGGATCAGTATAAAGCAAGGCTGCCACTGATATTGAGACTCATGCAACTGACACAGATCTCACGCCTTTTCTCGAATATGATGATATGATCACTGAGGGGACCAGGCATGAACAGCAGTTTAGTCTTGCTAGGATTCAGTTTCAAGTGATGAGCTGTCATCCACGAAGAAATGTCAGCCCGATATGCTGAGATGAGATTGGAAACTGGAGGGTTAGAAGGTAGGAGGGAGAAGATTGCTTGAGTGTTGTCAACACAGCTGTGGCAGGAGATGTCAAGAGAGGATATTACATTGCTAAGAAAGCAAGTGTAAGGATAAAAGAGAAGGGGACCCAACACCAACCCCTGTGGGACACCGGTAGACAGTCTGCATGGAGCTGATGTGGATTTCCCTACACGTAACCTGATAAAATCGTCACTCTAGGTAGCAATCCAACCACTTCTATGAACAAACAAATTGGAAAACCACAAAACCACATTCCACATCCAGGTAAATCTGGTGGGAACTGAAAAAGTTGAGCAGAACTTGACATTGCTCTGTATGTAACACAAAAGGGTTTAATTTGTATTTCAGTTTATAACTGAATTAAAATTTTAATTTACAGCAGAATACACAGTGACAAGAAAAATATATGAACCTTTTGAAAGGTTATGGTTATCTGCATGATCTGTCAAGGGTATAGACAAATATAATGTGCTTGAAATAAAAAGAACAAAAATATTCAAATCTTTGTCTTTATTGAGGAGAACCATGAAAACATTCATAGTGCTAATGGAAAATGTATGCGAACCTTTGGAATTGATAACTGATTGATCCCCACTTGGCAGCAATAACCTCCACCAGGTGCTTCCTTTAGCTGTGGATCAGACCTCCACATGGTTCAGGAGAAATTTTAGCCCATTTTTCCTGGCAGAACTGCTTTAGCTCTGTCATATTCCTTAGACATCTCATGTATGTGGCTCTCAAAGTATTTTCTGAAGCCATTCTTTTACAGACTCACTCCGGTGTTTTGGGTCATTGTCCCGTTGCATTACCCTCAACAAGTTGCAGCTGACTTACAGTTTTCTCTTATTATCCAGAAGAAATTTTTGGAAATTTTCCCCCACGGTGATTGCAAGACGGCCAAACCCTGATGCAGCAAAGCAGGCCTCCACCATACTTTAAGGTTAGGACGATGTTTAGCCACAGTCCCAAAGTGTCTCCACTTGTAAATCATCTCCACTTCTAGAACTGTAGACGGGTGAATTTCTAAAGTATTGGAAATCACTTTGTAACCCTTTTCAGCTTTATGTGAATCAACAATTCTTGATCGTAGAAATTCCAAAAGTTTGAGTTGTTATTATCATTCTGAGTAGCTCCAGTCCACACCTCCAAACTCACTTTCTTAACAAGTCTCCAGATATGCTAACATCTTAGCTTTTTTGAGATCTTTCACATAATTTTTCTACTAACACTGTGAGTTTTAATGGTTGTTCTCAACAAATACCTGAAAAATCCAGATTTCCTTGTGTTATTATTTTAAGCACATTCTATTTGTCAATACCCTTGACTTATATGAGGATCAGATCACATTTTTTGACAAATTAATGCAAAAAAACATGAAATTCCAAAATGTTTACATACATTTTTGCCACTGTAGTTTGAACACTCTTCTTCAGAGAACACTCATTTGCACAATTTATTGTCTGTTTGCTGTTTATTTGATAATGTAACAGACAGGGAGAGAGCATAAAATGTGTAATGTGACCCGTGGGAAGTTTACCACACATTTTAGACACACAACCCCAAATCAGAAAATGTGTCTTATGGACATTGCAAATAAAAATGCAGTTCTTCTTAATGCATTGGTTAATTGCAGACAACATGAACCTGAGAAATTTCAACTTAATATCTTTTGTTGATATACATCCATTCCTGAAACACATTCCAAAAACGTTATGATGGGGCAATTTAGGGCTAGTAATGAGATAAAAAGAAATAATATTGTGAAAAAGAAATGATTACGTGAGTTCAAAGAGGTGATTGTAATCGTGATTTGGTACAAAAGCTGTATCCACAAAAGACTGAGTCTTTAAAGAGCAATGATTAGAAGAGGATCTCCAGTTTGTCAAAAAATAAAACAAATGAAAATGTTCCTCAAAGAAAGATTGGAAGTCATTTGCATATTTTTATTCTGTGTATGATAAAGTTAAACAATTCAAGGAATCTGGTAGAATTTCAGTGCACAAGTCTAAGATGATCTCTGGCCTCTTGGATGCCACTGTGTGATGAACCGTTATTCATCAAGAGCTGATAGAACCACATGGACTTTATTGCTTTGGGACCACATTACTTTGGCAAACCTTTGTCAAGAGCAACAGTGTTACATTCATAAATGCCACTTAAAACTGTACTGTGAAAAAAGAGGACTTATGTTAGCATCATCCAAAAGTAAAGTGGCCCCGTATAGTCATATGTGAGCACACCGCAGCAAACTGTGTGAACAAATTCTCTCTCTGTATTTAACCCATTCACCAAGTGAGGCAGTGGGCAGCCACCAACACAGCGCCCGGGGACCAGTGTGGGGGGACAGTACCTTGCTAAAGGGGTCCCTCAGGGGTGCCCTTGGCAAAAGTGATTTATAGTTTTCGATGCAGCATTAAGGCAGAAAAGTACATTGAGATTTTAGAGTAACTGTTTTTAAGATGACATCTTTTTAAGCAACATCCATGCATTTTTCAACAAGACGATGCAAAACCACATCCTGTATGCATTATTTAGGCACAAAATGCAATAATAACAGCCCCATAAGGCTGCACACTTTAAGACGTGTTTGTGGGAAGATTAGAACAAACTAACACTTGGTATCCTCAGTGCCATAAAGTCTTTTAAATATTGTGAGAAAAATGGCCACGTTTCAGAGTACTAAATAATTTCCTGTCTCTTTTTTTGAAATGACTCATTCTGTCTGCTATAAATAAAAGTCCAAATAAATGTGCATTTTCTTTATTTGCATTTCTCACAACATCCTTTTCTAATTTGCAGTGGTATACATATTTAAGGGAAAAAACAAAGTGTTTGTTCTACATGAAAAACCTCCTTGCTATAAATAGCATATAAGGCTGTGTGATTTTCTTATGAAAATGGCTTGTGTTGATAATACTGCAGATGGAGTCCCACCCAGTTCTAGCGTTCGGTTCCCACAATCAATGGAAGTACATTATCTACAGCGAAACACTTTGTCGTGAAATGACACAACATTTAATTAATTATTATGATAAAGTGTGTTATCAGAGTAGTAGTGCATCATGTTTTATTGTAAAATTCATAACGGAGAAAGGCTTAGGTGTGGAAAAAGTCTTGATTATAAACAGGAGTAGTGAAAAAAGATACTGTTAATATTATATCATGAAATCCATTGTTTATTAGCATATCTGAGCACACCATAAACCTATCAGTGCCGAGATCTGAACTTAAACAGAGGGATGTTTAATATGTTTAATGAATCTGATTTGGTGATGCAGTTATGGTCATGCATTGATACAAATGGGAAGTGCAGTGTGATCATGTGAAAGTGCTGCCGTATATAAGGCCTCTCCATTAGAGGAAACCACACACTCTTAAACACACACGCTCTCTCACTCACAGTGATTGGGTTCAGCATCGTCAAGATGGTCCTGAGACTGTTGGCTCTTCTTTCCACGGTGCTGTGTGCGTCCCTAATGGCTCCCATGGCCTCCACTTCCGGTAAGAATACATATTTTCAAGTACTGTATATGAGATGAATCTTTGCTGCAGATACACGAAAACAACTATTATAATATCATCTAACTTCTTATTCCCCCTCAAAAACTCAGTTTTATTCCTGAGTAATGAAATTATACACAGTAAAGAAAGTACAAGCACCCAAGCAATTAAAACCAAGTAGCTGGGCAATAAGAGTGTTTTTGTACTGTAAAAAAGTACTACATATATTTTTATGTTTCATATTTTTCCATTGAGTTAAGAAATTAAACAGAAATAGCTATTTATGTATATAGGTACATGTATGCATGCATTTATATGTATGTGTAAATGTATATCCATTACTGGTGTTGCTCAGTTAAATGGATTTAATTTTAAATATTAAAGTGTCTACAATTTTTGCACTACCATATACCACCATGTAAAAGTTTGCCATTATGTTAAAAGATCAATGCTAACTTACACAGGGTATAGTAACAGATAGATCAACATTTGGTAGAATGGTAGATCATCATTTTTAATAAGAAGTTAATTACATATTTCTTCATAAGTTATCTTTCAAAGTTAGTATGGATATATTATAACTTCATTATCCATGATATACAGCTTTCACTATTATTATTATTATTATTATTATTGTTATTATTATTATTATATCATGAACATCGGTTCAATATTCTAAGCCTCTATGTATGTATGTACATATATGTATGCGTTTGTTTGTGTATTTGTGCATGCAAACACATTTATTAACAACGCAAGCCAAGCCACATCAGAAGCCAATACCTTAAATTAATTGACACTAATTTACACTGTGCTTGCAGATATTGAGGGTGCCCCTTATTCAGTTTATCTGGTCGTATACAACTCCTGTGACAAACAGAAGAATTTGACCTACACCACTGAAATTGCATACAGAGGGATCTTACTTGGAGCTATGAGGAGACTTCAGGAGACTGGAACATTTAAGTAAGTCAAACTTTACTGTATACCTTGTAAATACTAATTTACAATTAATATTAATAACTGTAACCCATCTATTGATGTTCATTAGGTTCCATCTTGCTGGCTGGATACTTTTGGGTGGCGGACAGTAATGACACTGAGGGTTACAAAAAACACAAACTTCCATCTTAGAGTCACTGCTGCACAAATTAAAAGTATTTTTTTACTGTGCCTTTAACAATGATACATCTAAACAATCTTGGTTCTGACTGACTGCTCTGTATTGAAGTCAAGGCTGAGGCTCTCTTTAACTTCAGTGTTATTGGGCAAGGGCAAAACTGCTACCAGCTGAATATGTAGATTTACATAAATGTGTTTTTTTGTGTTATGACTAAAACAATGGTTTTAAAAACGGGGTTCGCAATTTGGTTGCCATATACACTATATGGACAAAAGTATTGGAAAACTGTTTTATAAGGTTTGGGCTACCCTTACCTCCACAGAAGGGTAATCCTAATGCTTTAGCATACCAAGACTGAACAACTCCATGCTTCCAACTTTGTGGGCACAATTTGACAAAGAACCTTTTCTATTCCAGCATGTCTGTACCTTTGGAATAAACTGGAACGGAGATTGTGAGTCAAGCCTTCTTGTTTAACATCAGTGCCTGTCCTCATAAATGCTCATAAATACAGAATGAATGGGCCCAATTTTCCAAAGAAACTCGTGTGGAAAGCCTTTGAAAGAAGAGTTGAAGTTGTTATAGCTGCAAAGGCAGGGACCAGCTCCATATTAGTGGTGATCAGATGTCCCGATACTTTTGTCCATATAGTGTATGTACCACATGGACTTGGGAGTGAACATTTCACACACTACATCTCACACACAAGCCATTCATTTAATCAAAACTCTTTTTCTTACTATATATAGGCACTTTAAATGAAATATTATGTTTGAATACTTTCTTCTTATTACTGTACTGTAATGAATATAAATTGGGAAAATATATTCTGCATATCTTTGAGTATTCTTCTAATAAAGTGGACAGCGAGTGCATGTGAATGAACAGCCTGCATTTTCTGTACAGATTCACCATCAGAGAGGATCCTAACTATGGCCCCTTTCTGGTGAGTGTGAACGGAGTAGCAGGAAGTGATGTTCTACACACATACTGGGAGCTTCTCGTCGAGCTTCAGAACGGCACCACCATCAGGCCTGATGTGGGTCAGTACTAGTTCTTCATATTTACACATTGGGCAGATGTAAATGTATCTTCATGAATATACAATGACATTGTATTTTCCTTTTTTCAGGTGTGGGATGCTACATTCCAAACCCAAACGATAAAGTTATCCTGAAATTCACCACCTGGTAAAGAGAAGAGGGCACTCTGGGGTTCCCTTGTTGGACTTGATATGTCAAATATGTATAATAAAAGCAAACTTGACAATGATAGTGTGAACTACATTAAGTTAACAACAAAATGCCTCTGATTTCTCATTGACTGATGAAATCATGCAATACATTCCATTACAAAAGCTTCGGGGGCCTTGAGCTTCACCATCCGAACCTCAAGCAATTACCCAAGCTCTTTCTAACTTACCTCTGCTTGTGTTACCCAAAGCACTTTGTGCAAGCTCTTTCTCTAAATATCTTTAGACCTTCCCTTTACCGTTTCACAAGATGTCTTACCAAACATCATTACAAAGTATATAAAACAGTTTATTCCAAGCTATAAGACAAACTATTCAACATAAACTACAATACTGGGCCAATAGTTAGGACTAGTTTAATCAGAGAACTTCGATTTACACGAGTGTTTCAAGCAGTCTACAAGCATCTACAAGACAAAAAGCAGTAGAAGTTGTCCGTTATCTTCAGAAAACTTCTGTAATCGCTGCAGGTTACAAAACCCACTACTTTTATTGTGTCACCAGTTCTATCTTCTCACATTTCAGTAACTGAACATTTTCTGCAGGAATAATAAAGAAATCAAGTGGCACTCAACAGTAAGTGTATGACACAAAATTGTCATAAACAGGCAGTCGGATCTGACTTAATCTTTATGCATCTATATATTGTTTATAGTTTGTGTTCTGTAAAATTAAATAGATGAAGTATGATCTTTTTCATGCAACTGTCAAGTCAAGTGAAGTTCAGGTATTCTGATGTGCTTTATGAGAAAGGAATATAAATATTAAGCTTTAAAAAGTTTTTTTTAATACATAAATAAGAAAAACATGAACAGTCAATAAAAGTAGATTAAAAGTGTGATGGAAGTGCAATCAATTACAAGAAGGTAGAGGAGAATAGTGCAGTTTTAGTGGGTTTTGAGGCTACAGTTGGTTCAGATATGGTGTTCATGGGCAGCTGGTTGGACAGCATTGTAGCTAAATGCCATTTCACCATGTTTGGTTTTGGCCCTTTTCACCACTAGCTGACCAGCTCCTGCAAATCTAAGAGACCTGCCAGAATTTGGGTTAGGGTAGGGTTAGAAGAGTGGAAGCTGTTGTAGCGGCAAAGAGAGGACCTACTACATATTAAAGTCTATGTATTTGAACGCAATGTCATTGATTTCCCTGCTGATGTAGTGGTCAGATATCCCAATACTTTTGTCCATATAGTGTATGTACCACACAGACTGGGGAGTGAAAATTTTACACACAAGAGATCAAAACTGTCTCTTATATGGGTCCCTTCATTGAAACATTATATTATATACATTCTTTTTATACTATTGTAATGGAATATGTTACTGAATATAATTGGGACAACGTATTTTGCCTAACTTTCAAAGTGTTCTGAAGTGGACAACGAGTGCATGTCAGTTAACAGCCTGCATTTTCTGTACACCATCAGGAGGATCCTAACTATGGCTCCTTTCTGGTGAGTGTGAACGGAGTGGCAGGAAACGATACTCTGCACACGTACTGGGAGCCTCTCGCCCAGTTTCAGAACAGCACCACCATCAGGCCTGACGTGGGTCAGCACATTGGACAGATGTAAATGTATCTTCGTGAATATACAATGACGCACTTTTCCTTTTTCCAGGTGTGGGATGCTACATTCCAAACCCAAATGACAGTTATCCTGAAAATCACCACCTGGTAAAGAGAAGAGGGCACTCTAGCTGACCAGCTACTGCAAATCGAAGACACCTGTCAGGAGTATATAAATAAATCTATCAGAGGTGTATTTAGAGTCCAAACCATTAAGTGTGTTTTACACAATGTGCAATGCTTTGACTATGTGCAATGTGCAATGACTAATGTAGCATGTCCAGGTTAAACAGGACAGGCGCAAGTATGGATCCTTGTGGCACTCCATCTGGCATAGTAGTTTTCTCTGATTCATTAGTCCCAGTCAAGACAAAACTACCCCTGCCTCCAAAGTATTACTCAATAAAACAGTACAAACCTCCCTGAATCTCAGCCACCAGTAATACTAAAAGGAATTGTGTTAATGTCGTATATTTATGCACTTGAATCAAACAAATTCAAGTATGTTTTGGAGAAGCATCAACCACAAGAACTTTGTCTGTGTCTCTTTTGTCCTGTATGTGTGCATCTGGTTGTCAGCATTAACTCACCTTTAGATGTTTGGAACCCTGGCTCATTAAAAGTTGTAAGAGAAATAGTCAGCCACAGTGAGGATACCAGATTGAATCCAAAGTAAAAAAAAATTTAGTAGAGGTGTGCTAATCTGATATTCAGTATTGGTATTGGTCCGACACATGCCAAAATGACTGGATCAGATTTCAGAAAAAGCCTGAACTTTCATGTGAATGCTTAACTAAACATTGAACAACACTGACATTGAGCAGCAAGGCTGTGTCTGTAATGACTCCCTATTCCCTGCATAGTGCACTACATAATACACACCCGCTCCCAAATAATGTATAATATGTCCAACAAAGAGTCATTGTGGATTCAGCAGTGTGTGCAAAATTCCATAATGGACAATCTGTGCACTATATGGGTGTAGAAACTGAAATTGAAAAACTTGCATAGCACACCATAGAGGACTTAGGGAACCTTTACAAATTCTAAGTGCATCCAGACAAATGTATTATCAACAGCACAATTGTTGAAGAGAGGAAAAAAGACGGTATCTGATATTGTATCAGACATGAAAAAGTGATATCATGCCAACACTAGTTTTACCAGCTTGACAAAACAGCAGCTATGAGAGCATGAATCTGACAATAGTAATAAAAAGGCCATAAAAAACAACTTCTGTTTGAATGTTAGGCTATAACCTAGAATAAAAACCTACAAAAACAAATCACTCACATTCTTCTGGGGGCCTCTTATTGACTGCTTTTTGGGGAAGTTGCAAAATATAAAAATATTGAAATTCTTATAAATCAGAATTTTTCACATACTGTATGTTAACTATGCAATTGCGTTATGTTTATATTTCAGTTCAGGGGAGTTGAAAAGGCAGGCATGGTTATGAGCAAAAGCAATCTCTGCACTGCAGTCATATACCAGACGTCCGAACACCCAGGGTAAAATAACATGTTTTGTTGACATTCTAAGTGAAAATAAGCGCACATCCTCTACAAGGAACACACTTTAATATGGCTATTTTGCAAAATTTAGTGCATTTTTTATATAACACATTAATCTAAAATTAAACATATAAGTCACGCTGCATGTATTATTTGTCCCAGTCTCATAAATTCATCACATGCACTTTGATATGAGTGCTTAAACGTTTGCACTCAGCTTTCCATAATTAGAGCGCTAGAGAATAAAGACATTCAAAAAACAACATTCTTAAAAATGGGATTGAGTCTTAACCTCAGTATCAGTTATCATATTGAACCAGAAAATATATGCATCATTACACTGCTGCTAGTCTTTGAAATCCAAGTTTCGTCCAGTTATATAATTAGTTTTTCCAACATGCAGCTCAGCAGCCCTTAACTATGTCTGTGCCGTGACATTGTTTTGAGTGAAACTTGGGATCAAACAGGACCTGTGAGCTGTTTTTTCTGTAAATCATGACATTATTGTTTAATATTATTTTCTCTGCCTCATGGTGCATGGCAGCATAATCAAAACTTTTTTGAACCAGTTACACACACATTGGGACCTAAACAAGTCTTATCCATAAAGGATAGAAATATATTGAAGTCTTGCAGTTTAATTAGTGTAAGGACTGATGCTGTCATTAAGGCTTATGCTGCAGTTTAACAGCGACTCTTTCAGCAAACATCCCTGTTACAGGACTGTTGCTGCTGTTTCCCATTTATGACTCTAACTAAAATCTCCTGTTTGCAGCCAGTAATGAGGGAATGAATAAAATCCTGGTTTTTTTTCTCATGACGTGAATCCCTTTCATTGAAAATTAAAATGTGAGTTTGAACCCAGTGTTGTTAACTGATTATATTGGTTGTTAATTATATCTGTTTGTAGTATAATGTACAATTGCTATTTTTTACTTGTACAAAGATGTACATAAGTGTATCTGCATTATCAGACAGATCTTAGCTTGCAGGGGCTAGTGGAGGCCATGACGTACACACACACACATTTTCTGAATGACTCTTGAGTAGTGTTGGCATCATGACTTGACCCAAACCAGAACTTTCTCAATAAAGCAGGTAAGACTAGCAAAAATATATATAAAGGAGATTGAGCCTTTTTTGTCAATGAGTGTTGACACTGTGTGAACAATTTTCAAAATTCAGAGGTGTAACATGGGGTTCTCTGCACAGCATGACAACATGGACATGTGAATTGAAGTAATATCTTGTTTCTGCTTTCATTTGTTATTTGAGTTCATTCATAAACTTGGGTGTTTGAAAGTTGGATATGTTCGGAAGTTTGTGAACTATGTCAGGCAATGACAACACCTTTCTGTGATGTATTCTTTCTGACAGAAAACCTATGCTTAGTGTAAGAATAAATGTTATGGTTCCTCAGCTATATTAGATAGACTGTAATGAAGACACCAACCAATCAGTTTCACTTTTTAAGCGTAATAGTACGTTGAAACGTAGAATGTGTCATCGGAACATGCAAAAAAGAACAAACTTGGGGGATGACGTGGACCATGTGAAACTGTTTATTTATTTAATGGTAAATGGATTACTGAATAATTAAATTACTGTATTTACATTTCCACCAAATTACAGTACTGGAGTTCAGCTCAATTTGCTATGTATATGA
>JBBPDH010049858.1:0-22140 GCA_037974565.1 Clupeocharax schoutedeni | reverse complement strand
ACACACACACACACACACACACACACACACACACACACACACACACACACACACACAAACAAACACACAAACACACACACACACACACACAAACACACACACACACACAAACACAAACACGTACAAACACACACGTGCAAACACTAATACTAAGTTACCTTTCTCACTCAAATCGTGCAATATTACTCACATGTATGTTACTGAATGTTTGTTTCATCCCACCATCACAGGCTGCTACTCTCTTTTATTCATTGCACACTGTCACTTTTCAGAATCACCAGCACTAATAGTTATGTTATTTATTTTATTTTATCTTATCTGATATTGATATATTGTTACATTGTTAGAGTTATTTGATATTGCATTTGCACTATTCTAGTGTTTGGTTCTTTTAAATTCGTATTGTATATCTTTATTCCTCTCGTTCCTCCTGCTGCATTGAGCATGTTTATGGCAATGGAATTTCCCTCAGGATAAATAAACATGCTTTCTTATCTTATATTAAGAAACGCACACACATTTGAAAACAATGCTTGACCTTTTAAGGACATCTTGTCAACACAATTTAATTAATGCAAAATGACACTGAGAGCTGGCATAGGCCATTCATGCATAAGTACTGCTTTTCACTTGTGTTTTCAGTGCTTATGTTGTGAAGTAGCCTTCAAGTATAACAAATGGACACTTTACGCTTATACGTAGTGATCAGCAATCAACAGAGAAAGGCATTATCTCTTGTCTGCCAGCTTTTAAAGTCTAGTCAAGTTTACTGATCCAGAAGCAAATATTTCAGTCTTTACTCATACTTTGAGTATTGGGTTTGCATCCTTTTGATCAATCAGAGTAAGTTCTAAACCTAAATGTTTATGTTAAAAACTTCAAACTTGTCATTTGGTAGAATCTCTGATTGATCAGTGTGATGAATCAATGGCAAGTCAACTGATTTAATGCTTTTGTTCAACTTCAAATCAGTATTGTTTCAGCCACAGTTTGCTACGTGGGTTAGATGAACAAATAAAAGCTATTTACAAAAATGCAACAAAATTGCAAGAAATGCTAGGAAGATGCACCCCCTTCATTGCAAAATTTATATACAGGATAAGGTCCTATATGTTCGACAAATAACAGCTATTTTAATTTCTTTTTGAGGAAGCTGGGCCCGTTCCTCCCAGAAAGCAGCTTTTTTTCGTCATTTGAAGAAAAATGTAATTTACTGCTGTGTTTCCACTGTAAATTCACATTCATTCTTAACAGTGGTGTCTTAATTGGAACTGTAGGAAGCCCTTGACCTCATTGTGCCTTTCCAGAAGCTTTCATATTCACAGCCCCTCTGAGGTTTTGTCTGCATTCTATCATGCATTAAAACATGCTTTTAATTAAAGAATTAGATGGCAATTCATTATGGTGAGCGCTCTTGTCCCGACAACATCTGATCACAATTTCGGTGGTTCATGGCAATGTTGAGAGAGAAAGAGCAAGAGAGAGAGAGAGAGAGAGAGAGAGAGAAAGAAAGGGGGATTAAATGATAACCCACTAAGGCCCATTAAATACTAATTGATACTCATACTCAAGCCTTTTTGCATAAATTACAAAATCATGTTGATTTCAAATCTGTGTTTAGTTTTCCTCTGACACATACAGTTTTTGTGATGAAGCTAGTAATATATTGCATGATAGTTGGTATTATTAGCATGAAATAGTCATATGCTGAGCGTTTTTGAAGAAACAGTGGTAGCTGACTGACACTGATCATTATATCTATGCCACATTGTGGCCTGTCTCACTTCACACTGAAAATATTAAAACAGTTACTTGATTGGTGCCTGCAGTTTTTATGCAAGTCTATTACTCATAATTCAAAAGAGAAAAAAACTGAAAGCAGATCTGAAATCAGCACAAAAACCTGGTTTAGAGAAGTGTGCTGTGGTTTCTGATGATTGCAAAAAAATGTTTGTTGTTGACCTGTGTTATCATTCCTTAATTATTTTTGAATGAATTATTCAGTATGAACTTTTCTAGGTAAATCCCTTCTTCACACTCTGATATCTGTTATTCAGTAATTCTTCAATGAACCATTCATTAAAAGTTGCTATCGGTTCAAAGAACATTTTTGGCGACTCTTATTTTGAAGAGTGTACTGTGAAATTAATTAGTTCTCTCATTGAAGTGTCGTGGTTCTTTGGAATTTCAAGGGTTAAAGCGATACAGCTGAAGTGTATTATCGGACGAACAGCTGTCCTTGGGTGTTTTCTCTCTTGGCTGCTAATCTTAACTGCCTAGAAGCCACAGCACCCCAGTGCTTTCACTGTCTGCTGCCTTTATATACCTGGCAAGCGCTTTCTCCGGGGCCTCCACCAGGCCTCCTCAAACTCAGACGTACGATCATATTTCTCATTTGTTTGGGTGAGGTTGCAGTGTAAAGGATCATAAGAAGGTCTGTAGTTATTACCCAAGTTAACTTGCTGTGGTTAGGCAAGGCCATTAGACTCATGCTTTAAGGGCAGAGAGGGGCACCGTGTTTAGTTTGGACTAAAACGGATTACTGAAAGAAAAAAAAAAGGAACAAGAAAAAAAAAGTCACCATAAATGAAAGGGGGCGACTAAGGCTTTGATAAATCTCTGCAATTATTGTAAAAACACTTTTAGTGGAAGACGTATGTGAGTAAAAATAGCCGTTTATCAAGCAATTTAGCATTATCTTTTGATTCATTACGTGCGAGACTGGGCGTTTTATAGATAGTATCTGTTTAATATAAAGAGCAACAGAGTGAGTCACAACAGACTGTTAACACATTAGTGCCTCTAGTTCAAGAGACTGAGGGAGTGAAAGAGAGAGAGAATAATAAGTGGGTGTGGATGGAAAAAGAGCAGCAGAAAAAGAGAGAAATTAAGGAGAGAGAAAGAGACAGAGACAGAGAGAAAGAGAGCAATGTACAATGAAAAGGCAGAATTTTTTTTGCCTTATTTTTGGTCTCTGATTTATCCACATGATTGAGGACACCTGCATTTAAATGGCATATTCATTACTTTCAGGGGAAAACTGCAGATGTATGGTTAAATAACACCAGAGAAAATGGGGCTGATCAAATTCAAGCAGACTTGAAATGGAATTGAAGAATCAACCTAGGCCTATTGCTTGGGATGGCAACCCATTGTCATGTGTTTCATAGGGAAAGGGGAAATAAATTCATGGAGAGGGCATATATTTAGCAATTTGTGTTACAATATCTCAGGGGGTTGCCTTTACCAACCATGGCATACCGGGAACACAAGAGATCCTCTGACTCAATTGTCTAGTCATCACAATTTGGTCCTTGTCAAAGTCTCTTAGATCCTTTTGCTTGTCCATGTTTTCTAATTCCAACACTTCAACAACTGCCTGTTCAGTTGCTGCCTAATAAATCCCACCCCACAGATATGTGCCATTGTAACCAGATAATTAATCGTACTCACTTGACCTGCAAGTTGATTTAATGTTGAAGCTATATATAGTATATTCAAGATGGAGAAAATTCCACCAAAACTTTCTTGATGTAACTTAAAATATTCAATTTTCTCGCAATGGAAGGAAATAATAAATGTATATGTTGATAGTAAGTGTCAGGAATGTGTACTCACCTGTGCACTCGTGCTGCAGGCCCTTGCCGTAGTGTCCTTTCTCACACACACAGTCGTACTGACCCGTGTGTGTGCCGCACTTACAGCTGGCCATCAGATCACAACAGTCTCTTCCCTCCACACACAGAGACGAGCAGTGAGACATGTCCTCCTGAATATAACTGCCAGTAGGCAAGTCTAAAAAGAGACACAAAGAGAGAGAGAGAGAGAGAGACAGACAGAGTGATGGGTAAGGGTACTGTATATCACATTCCACAATTCTTCTGATAAATGACCACATCCCACTTCCTTCTTCTGTGATCATTATAGAAAAACAATTATCCTAAACTTGTCAGTATGATAATGTGGTGAATCTACTTGCAGATGTTTTTGTGTATTTGTATTTTAAATGTTTTGTTTTATATTTTAATAGAAGTGTATGCCAGAAACATAAAGAATCTGCATCTGAGAGCAAAGAAGAAAAGAAAACAAAAGAGGGAGTTTTTGGTGGCAGAGGCTTTAACCTCAGTTCAGATCCCACCCTGCCCGTCAAACCAGCTCTCAACTCTATATTCTACAAAAACTACTCTGGATGAGTAAGAATGTGAATGCGTGTGTGTGTATATGGGTGTGTGTGTGTGTGTGCTTGTGTGTGAAACACAACTAAATAAGGACAATAAAATGCAAAGTGTTGGCAGGAGCATCTTTGTCTCCTTAAAACGCAAAGCAAACAAAAGGCGGATTGGAGTCCAGATGTTAGTGCATACTCAAGCCAAGCTGCTGGCAGATCCTGCACAGTCTTGGACACAGAATATCACGACGGGAGAATAACTCTTAGTGCCATGGAGAGGCCTTATGAACAACACTGGATCCTTAGTGGCGCTTTGTTTCATCTCCTTCACGGTTGGTTGTAGTTGGATGATGCATTTGTTATGTGTTTGATTGATTGTGTTCACTTGGTTATTGGGCCTACTAGACCGAGACTGAACTGGGAGAGAAATGCTACCCTACAAATAGAGGCCAGCACATGTAGGAAACAACAACACTATGTTTAATCTTAGTAGCTTTTCTGTTATGCAGGGATTACTATTAGAAAAAAAAAGAAGGAACACATTTTTCCAAAAACATTTAACATTTTTGTTCAAAACAGAGAACAGTAAAGCAGAAAATGAATCCCTGTGGGTTAAGATTGACGATAGCCATGTGTTCGTTACCCCCGCGCCCTCTACATTTAAGGGTTTCACTGCTTATAACACGCGCACCCCCACAAGAGCTTGTTAATTAGCTGGTTAGATGGGTCAGGTGTGTTGGAGCAGTAAAAAACCTAAATAAAGGGGAAAGGTGTTCTCCAAGCCTGCATTATAGAGCCTATAACATTTCAAAATGTTGCAAAATGTGTGGTCCTAATCAAGTTGTTTCTTTTAAACTGTTGTTTTCAGTTTCACGTTTTGGCCTCTTACCTTCATGAAGGGCTCGTCGAGCCAGGGCCTCAAACTCTGTGAAGTTGTGTACAAGGTAGCAGTGCTGGTCTTTTGGGGCTGACGCCATGTCATGCAGTTCGCGGATGTTGCCCTGCCAGATGCCCAGTGTGAATATCTCAACTCCATTGTTCCTCAGGGCTGCCGCCACTGGCCTCGGGTCACCACCGTTAGAGTAACCGTCCGTGATCAGAAAAATCACCTTTGTGGAGTTTTGACGTGAGTTCCGCAGAATTTGCTGCAAAATAGAAAAAATATATTTGCTCATTGACAGACAAATTTATAAGTTCAATAAAGACCAGAATTATTAGTTTATATTTTACGACTAAAATGTTGTTTATCCAAATAATCTTACAAAAAAGTGCAGAAACCTCATATTTCTCAAAGACACTTAAATAATGAGGTCTATGTTTTATCTCTATTTCTACTTACTAGGATAATAATTTACTGACAGGTAAGTCATTTTTCAGCCAGGTCAGCGTGCCTTATTCGATTACTAATGTCTGGGGTCTGCACTTTCCACTGTTATCTTAGTGCAGACTAATGAGTTTGAATTTATCCATATCCTGCTGCCAAAACTTCTCTCCGAGAATAAGACACCAGAAAGTCGCCGCATAAAGTTCTAAATCTTTAGAGAACAAAAATGCTTTCAGGGTAATTACATATTTCTCTTAAAGCACGTTCAGTTACCATCAAAAAACCACCAGCACACCAGAACATAACCTCATACACATACACACACACACTCTCGTTCTAGCTTCAACCTACATTTAGAGGAGGTTTTACAAGAGAGCATCTATAATTAAAAACGCGGTTTAAGAACGATGAGAAAATGTCTTTATTTTTATTGATGCCAAGCTTTCGTTCTCAATGGAGCACAACATTCTTTGTTGGATTGCTTTAGTCGAGGTCAGATTGTTCAATTACAAATGTGAAGCCTATAATAAAAAAGAAAATGAAGAAAAGAAAGAAAAGAAAAGCTGGTGAGAGGATGGAGAGAGAAAGCAAAAATATCATATATGCCCAAGGGATGGATAGTACGCTTAAGGAAAAAAGATCCTCAAAGGGTTCTGTTAACGATGCCATAAAAGAACCATTTTAGTTCCCTTAAGAACCGTTTTTGTAAATGAGATGTGTAAAAGAGAAGATTACTGTCACACAAATGCTTTTATTAAACTCAGAAAACCAGAAAAAGTTCCGCGAAACAAAAGGGAGAATGGAAACACACTCCAAGACAAATCCATGATGACGGTCACCAAGCTCAAAATTCCTCAAACCAATCAAAACACAAATCTCATTTTCTCTGAGCACACCGTCAGCTGGAACACATTATATAAACAAATACACATTATACATTATGCATACATTATACATTATACATTATACATTAAAAGTCCCCAAAACAAAACAACAAACTAAAAAAGGACGGCCTCTAGAGTCCTCCAACCGTCACAAACACTTTAAAAAGACATTCCCATTAAAATGTTCTTTATCAATCTAAGGCTTTCCCCAAGAACTGTCACATCATGTGGAACTTTTTAAAAATACGGTTCTTCACACTGACACATCTTATTTACAAATACAGTTATTTAAGGAACCAACCAATGAGAGGTCCTTAGAGAACCAAAATTATTTTTCTGTGGCATCAGGCAAACCAAGGTGATTGCACATGCCACATGGCTCCTCCCATTAATTGCATATAAATTAAAAAGACGAAAGACTACTGTCCACCCCCCCGGACAGAGGGAGCTGGGTCTATCCCAGCGCTTCTCAAACTATGGGCCGCAGAACAGTGCCGGTCCGTGAGAGGGTTCCTGCCGGTCCGCAGAGCCTTGCTTCTGCACCAATCAAAATTCAGTCAGATCAGGTCTGATCTCAGCGATGTTGTCACTGCGTGCCCCATCCCAGCATGTTAGAATGTTTAGCGTTCCCGACCCGCCCTTTGTCTCATTCACTCCAAACTTTTCACGGACACACACACGCGTTACGAGAGCCACTAAAATAAAGGACAGAAACAGGCTCAGAAAACACGCCCCGGGTGTCTCTGTCAGCGTGTCTTCCTCGTTTCCAAGATTACAAATGCTGTTAACGGCGTTAAAAAAATTAATCTATGCCCACCTCTAACAAATACACATGTACTATTCTGAGCCTTTCATTGCTTTGTAAGTGCATAAATTCTGTATACATTGTGGAGTAAATCTTGCTATCCTCAATGAAATACAAGCATAATTCCAGTTCTAAAACCTGATTCTGTAAAGGTTCATGATGTCCACACACCATCCATCAAAACCATCTACTATTACTATTAAAATGTATATATTTATATATTTATCATAGTGTATTTGAAAGACCACTCAAGACCAATACATTACCATGACTAAACTATGATTGATGTGTCTGTGTCTAAAAGTAAACCAAAACTGTGGTAAAATCACTGGAACGCTTGATCCTGAGTGGTTTATTTCAGTATGTCTGAGACCCACTAAATGAAGCAAAAGGCACCGTACAACCCCCCAAAGTGTTCCACCCACACCAAGCCACTGACCACACACATGCTAACACACACACGCACACACAAACACACCTGTTTTCACCACAGTGATGTCAGAGTGGCTGGGCCCCATGGGAGTGGGCCCACAGGCTAAAAGAGGGTGTGATTGTGGGCATTTATGGGCCAGTAGTTCAAACACACAGACAGCATCAAGTGCAGAGGGCTCTGCTCCTGAGGTTTACAGTGTGGATGTGAGTCAGTGGCTGACTATGAGAAAGAACACAGCTGAGGTGATGAGACAGAGAGTATTACTGAAGGAGAGAACCGCTACAAATCACAAAGAATGCTATAAAAACAAATAAAGAGACACACAGAGTGACTCATATATACAAACATGTTAAACTCGGGATCTGATTAAGGAGACATTGATGCATTTTGACATTTTTTAAGAACCCAGTTGAGTGCTCTGGTCATTGTATGACATATGAATGAACAGTTTAAACAGTACCTGACCTTTGTAGCTTCATTGTGTCACAACAAACAAATAGTGTGAAACAGCTTTGGGTGAACAATAAGAGAAAATAGCTAATGTCTTTGATCAGGTGGAGAGGTACAAATATAAGCACAGCTGTCTTACAAAAATGTAAAGCTGCCTTAGTTATATTAATGTTTCTCAAATCAGCTGAACTGTTTTTGGCCCATGGAGGCCTACGGAAGATGGAACATGTATTTCCAAACATTTATCTCCCAACCAGTCTCTAGCAAACATCCACTCTCAAAACCAAACAGGTCATCCAAGACACACACAAACACATACACACTCAGGGCATCTGTAATTATGGGATGGCGCAGCTGCCCCATAAGGAACTTTTCTGGCAGAATCCTTCTTTTGGCCACATAGATGTGGACCCAAAGGGTTTCTCAGCCCCCAGCACACACTTTCCATTGCAAGCTTGTAACTGAAGATATGTGACTGTTGAGAAAACATTAACATCATGGAACAGATCTGAACAAATCACAGGGCAGCCAAAGGTAGTCTGCATTAGAACCCAAAGCCTGTATCATGATTTCAGTTACATGCACAGAAAAGATTAGTCACAGTTTTATATAATCTAACAATCCAGTTTAAATTGGTCAATTTATTAGCATTTTGTTATAGTATATAGTATTTATGCTAAGACTGCAGGCCCTAGGACTGAGTGTTACTCAGTTATGTTGACTGTGTATTGAGTCTTTCCACCACCTACTGATATAATTCTCCATAAATGAAGTGTGCTGCCTCTTGAAGATGAACACAGAACTGTGAACGATAAGAACATTCTTTGTTTGGTCATCATTCAGGGAAAGGCTATTGTTCTGTGAAACTGGGAGCATGTATAGTGTTCAATCATGGCCGCACAATCACTGGTGAAGAGAGAGGGCATTAGGGTGGAACACAAAGTCTTGAGGGGCTCTTGGTTTGGAGGTAATTGACTAGAAAGAGTCTCATGTTCTCTGAGTTGACTTATCAGGAAGTCCAGTACTAAGTCTGGTGAATTCATGCAATCAATGTTACTTCGATGTTATTTTCTCCGGGCATGGCAAAAGAGACGTCCTCTTCAATTGATCTGTTAGGTGATTAAGACACCTTACAATTTTAAAGCACAGTAGTGTACACCAGAAATGCCAGGTTTGGGAAGACAGATTGCTTCAAATACACCTTTACAAGGGTTCCAGCTTGTCCCAAGCAATTTTTGTGCCGCAAGCACTGAGTAAGAATCTTTTTTTTTCACAGATTTTATGGCATACTGTAAAACTGGAAGAGGAATCCCCCTTATCTCAATACTGGAAAGTTCAGCCGTGCCAATATCCTGCACCATCGTGCCAGCACCTCTGGGCCAGTAAACACTAGCAATCTACTGCATGCCTGGCGCTCGCCCTGACTGTTTCACTGCTCAGCCCAGAGGCGCCGTTCGCAGTTATGTTTGATCTTGAATTTTCACACCTGCTGACATGAAGATAATCCTTTATCCAATTGTCTGCTTTCTGCATGGGGCCACTGAGCCTTCTCAGTGAAGAACATTTCCACAAGATTTTCTTGTCTCATGATAATGATCAGCACTTGAGCAGGGCTATATCTGGTCAACAGCCAACCAGATCTCATCACTGACCTAATATAAAGAAACAACTTTAACTGGTCTCAGAAAAACCATCAAGGGCAAGATCTTTCAGTTCGTCCTGACTGATGCTCACTGGCAGGTTTGAGTTAAGGATAACCAGTGGAAGTCAGTGGAAGAGAAAAAAAACCTGACAGGGAAGAATGGACAAATGAAAAGAGCAGGGTCATCTTTCTTTCAAGGAGCTTTGTTTGCTGAATGGTCTCAGATATCTCTTTTTGAAGCATCCCAGCACGGATAAAGAGAGCAACCCGGATGTATGCATATGGAAAGGGCTCCATGCTTGGTTGGAAGCTGACACAGATTGTTTTGACATGATATCGTTTCTTGGCTCTGGTGGCAAAGATTAACAACAACAACACGAACCCACAGGAAAAAAACAAGTCTAGTTCACTGGGCCGAAGTGTCTCACTCCAAGTGGTCTTTTTAATGGGTCACAATGAAAAAAAACTTGCTGTTTTATTGCATTATAATCATAGAATTATGACAAAGCGGAACAACTATGTTTCCTATATAAAATCTTTACACTTTAAAATCAGTTAAACCAACTGCTTTATAAAAAACCTTTTAATGAACTTACATCATGGCATATTTCGGGGCCCTATTAAGCCGATCTTGTAAATGTCAAAGCCTAAACCATAAATGTTTTACCGGAAGATATTCCTCTTCCTCCAGAATGTTCTTGGCGTCAAATGAATTGTTGGCCATCAAAGTGACAGGCTAAAACCTTTATTTAGACTGATCTAACTCATTGAGTATGTGTAAGGTGGTGGAACAGCACTGGTGTCAAAACTCTAAAACATCGGTGTTCTTTTGAAAATGCTTTCCCATAACCAGCACATAAAGCCTGAAAAATGGCAGCCAAACAATCAACGCACCATAAATATAGAGCATCCATCACACCTGGTACAAGGTTTATTTTGTTATTTAGCTTGTAACTGGTGCTTTGAATGACTGACACAAAAACCGTGTGTGTGTGTGTGTGTGAGAGAGAGAGAGAGTGTGTGTGTGTTCCTCTTGAGCGAGTACAGTTGGTTTAATCCTTCATACTTGTCAGACACGCTCTATAACCCATGTTTCATAGATACCCAGAGTCACATGGAGAGGCGAGTGAACGGAAGCCTGTCTCATTCCCTATTACTGCTCTGCTGGTGTGTGAAAATGGTGTAAGAATCTGTCAGTGCGGGTGCGTGTAGGCTATTCGAGTAATTGGCAAGAATACCACACCAGGCCAAAGGGTTTCTAAAGAATGGTTAGCTGCTTCCTGTCAAAACAACATTCATCAAACCATTGGGTGTAGAGAAGGCGAAGTATGTAGGTCCTAATAAAAATAGAGGGAGAGGAGGGGAGGAAGGAACAAGAGAGAGATTCAGAAGAGCTATATTTAATTTATTGTGGTTTATTGTGGAGAAACATCCAATCAAGATTATATATTGGCAACTTGGTCTGGTATATCTGCTCAATTATATCAAAAATAAATTTAAATGGAAAGATGAAAAATTCTTGGAATGCTCTGACAAATGGCAACATTGCCTGTAATTGAAAGGAGGCATGATTGATAGGAAGGAGATGGAAATGAAACCGAGAGAACCTCATCAGTGCGACCAAATCTTGGACAGCAAAACAAAGAGAGGCAAATCCTGGGAGACAAAAACCCACAAGCCACGAAAAAGACACAGCATGTATTTTAGAAAACAGCTACAGCACTGCAGAGGGAATGCAGGGAGAATTAAAGGGCTTCTAAAAGCCAAAGGATCAGGAAACTGCTCATGTGTACTTGGTGTGGCTGTGGGCAACAAAAACACTTGATGATATCCATTACACTATTAACTGGTTTTACTTACTTCAGTTAGTGTATTATCAAACCACAGCAAATTCTCAAGATCAGTAATGTAATCATGTTATAAAACAAAATGAAATAATGATAAAATGCCCTGTGACTCAACAGGCCAGTTTGAGTTTGTGCACATTGTACAGACTGAATTTTCTCAGTTGGACAGGGACAATGTAGACTTTAATGACAGTGGTGAATTCCCATTTTGCCACTTCTCCACTTCCTCTAGACTCATCTCCAGACCTGTCTTTCAAGATGATACAATAGCCTGCTCCAGTGTGAGCTAGCTGAGCCCACTGGTTATTACTGCATTGCTTTCTCCAGCCTTTCTGTCCACTTGGCCTGCTTTCCCGTCTCAAGCTCTTTGCTTCAAGGTTAAGTAGAAGATCCCTCCACAGGCTTAGCTCTGATCTCTTTAACCCATTATGGAGATCCTATCTCACCCCTGGGCTTCCCTTCTGTTTGAGTTGGATGAAAGTAAAGGAAATACAAGGCCTGCAGGCCTGCAAGTGCCAGCTCAGCTAGTTCCATCAAATCTGGACCTGATTGAGATCCCTTGGCAAAAGGGTAATGCTATCTTGACAGAGATGAACGAGGGGAGAGAGAGGGGGAGAGAGAGAGAAAGTGAATCTTATATTCTATGTTATTGTCAGTACAAGACTAGTCCATTAAAATAAATACTAAAAAGAGCATTTATGAAGTATATTTAATTATGCAATAACAACTACAGAACATAGTATTCATTTATTTACAGTTGGATTATTAATTAACTTATAATTTCTCCCCTTTCTGATGCTGCAACAAGCAAAACCACTTTTTGGCTGGGTGTTCACCTCTTGGCTCTATCTGTCAGACTGAATTCTTAACAGAATTTGGACTTTGAATTTGTACAAAACTTAGCCTGGGTTCAAATGAATGATGGATCCCGAGGTAATGGAAAGTGGTCGTGTATTAACATGGTTCATATTTCTTTGCCAGAACAGTTTTTTTGGGTGGGCAAACACACAAATCATGACATTAAATGTTCATAAAAACATGGCTGCTTAGTAACAGCCGTAGTTTTTGTTTTCATATTGTGAAACCTATCCATCTAACTGTAGCCCATCTGTTTTTTTCTATATAAGGAATGTGTTTCCACAAACGTTGGTACCATTTATTCACTCAAGGATGATCTCCAGCAACGATTTCATATTTGGAAGACATTCTGATTTAATTTCCATGTAATTTATAATCATAGGCCTAAATACGCCATTAAAAACGAATGGTGCTAGTGAGTGATGCCTTGCTTAGACCCAGAGAACAAAAACAAGTGAAACGAAGAACCATGGACACAGAGAAACACAAGCATGGTCCACAACAAAAAATCCAGGCAATACTTATAAAAAACCTATAAAAAGTAAAGCTAAGCACCTAAAATTCTCTGACTTATATTCAGACTACATGAACTGATATCAAATAACAACTATACAGAAACATGTAAATCTCAAATATCCTAATGCTGGAACAACAGCTACATAGCTGGCATATTAGTTTCACAGTAGCCAGTACAAGATTATGTTGCTGAAAAAATAAATCTTATGATTGATAACTGAATAATAATGGTTGCGCAATGAAACCCTCTTGTCACATTTTCTTCTATTATTTCTCAAACATATTTCACTGAAACAAGTTATGAAATTCTACCAAAAGAGCCAATGTTGTGCAAACAGTTTTGTTTTGAGGAAATAAGAACCATCCCTTATGACAAAAGCTGTCAATACAGAATGTAAAACCAATGGAGGGTAAAAAATACCACAGCAGAAGATTTTTATGATGCAATTTAGTGTTCTGAGGTTAATTTAATGTGTATTATTGTGAGTGCTGTTATCTGTGGTAATAACAGATGGGGAGGTTTGGGGTATATTTTATTTTAATGGAATTTTATAAATGTTATATAAGGATTTATAGACAAAATGTATTTTAAAGTGTAAGAGAATATTTTACATTAACTGCTTGTTTTTACATATATTGCTTGTTTCAAGAACTTTCTGATTATATAAGTAAGTGCATTAGGTCAGGCTTGCATAAGATGATTTCATCTAACAGAAATAGAAGTAATCTGGGCTGACAGAAGTGGTAGTTTCCTTATTTTCTATGCCAAGGATGCATGTTCCAAATGAGGAACTAGGGTATGCTTTGTTAGTTTCACAACCTCATGTATGGATAAATAAGGCTCTCTGAGCAGAGATTTTGAGAGGGATGACTGAGACTGCCTCAGTAAACGGTCTGTGCAGAAATAAAGTTTGCATTGCATCGACCAGCCTGAGTGATCGTGGCTTATTGTAAGATTTTCCCACCACATAACTCATGCCAGAGAAACAGGAGAAATGATGTTGTTGCTTATTGTAATGATATAACAGATTTATTTATTGAGTAAACCATATCTATGTGGTGGCTGGGTGGCCTAGTGGTTAAGGCATCCGCCCTGTGACCAGAAAGTCTGGGTTCGATCCCCAAGACCGCTAGGCACCGCCGAGGTACCCTGAGCAAGGTACCGTCCCCGCGCACTGCTCCCCGGGCGCCGTATTCCTGGCTGCCCACTGCTTCACTCGGTGAATGGGTTAAATGCAGAGAATTCAATTTCCTCCGGGATAAATAAATTCAAAAATTTAAATCTATAAGCCACTATGGCTTTTAGACGGGCCATTCACTCAGGCATGTATTAGTTGTAGGAATTGTGAGGAAGCATAGCCAAGTGTAAACATTTTTCAATCTATGGCATGCTCTTAAAGAATGTGGTTGTGAGGAAGGATGTCAAAGTTTCCCTTTTATGAAAAGGGATAAGCGAGTAATTTGTTCGATTTTTGCTTCTCACTAGTACTACTCTGGTACTACTAGCAGTTTCAAAGCTATTACCTGTCAGGGTTCGGGCCGCAAAGCCCAAACCCTGAGCTACCTGGAAGCGCGCAGGAACCAGAAGACAAGCACCGATCCATGCTAATGTGAACTTTATTGCTCAGAACAGAAAAAAGGCACGATGGCCACCAGGGAACATAAACAGAGCGTTGTAAATCAGATGATGGACTCATAGTGAGTGTGACACAAAAATGGTTTAAATACAAAGGAATATCAAGAACTAAAATACAGAACAGGTGAAACAACACATGATGAAAGCAGACCCCAGAACACATATCAAAATAAAAGCCCCCCAAAACATGAACAGAAAAAACTAGAAACATTAACAAAAAAGCAGTGGCTCAACCAGCCACTGACCAGACCATGACATTACCAAAGTAATGCTTTGTGCCCACCCCCCTTTAGGGGGATCTAGAGTGAAGGGACATGTCCATCTAGAGACACAAACTTCTGCAGAGAAGTTTAAGTATCTGAAACCGAAAACTTCAACCTAAAATCGGTGGGAAAAAAACAGAAGAAAAAAACTTTATCTGACCAGCAAAAGTCTAATCGTCTAATGTATAATTTCATTCAAACCAACAATAATAAGTCTGGTCATCACCGGGTTCAGGAGGTAAGTGTAGACAGAGCAGTTTTATAAACGTCAGTTATGTGAACTGCAGCAATTCATTCAACACTTCAGGGCCTTCTCGTTTGTATGCTAGCTCTTTTTATCTACTGCCCTTCCCAACAACACACACACACATTAATGAAAGAGTGGTGTCAGTAGCACCTACTGTATCTCTCTCAAAACTCTCACTGAACTATATGGAGAGCAGAGGAGGTCAGGGTTGCATGTTATTCCAATTGAAATGCCTGGCAACCCTGCTGCAGAGCTGCCAAAACCAGTCGTCTCATTAATACAGGCACCTCTTGCGAAGGGTCACTACGCTTCCCAGCTTCTAGAATTCATGATGTTTCTAGAATTGTACAGTTTCCAATTTCGTCATGCAAAGCAAAACAAGACCCAGAGGAAATATCAGAAGATACAGCTAACCAAACCACTTCACTCTTAAAAAGTAAAGGAGCGAAGAAACAGTTCTTCAGAGTAATGCCACAGAAGAATCAGTTTTATTCTCCATTTCAGTTGCGGTCTATAAAGAACTATCCACTGAAATTTTCTTCAGAATGAAAATGAAAAGTGGTTCTTCTGTGGCATCATTCCAAAGTATGCCTTTAGGCACCAGTATTTTTACAAGTGTTGCATTGCTGCTTTATACCTAAAGTTACAGCACAGAGAGCTATTTATTTGTCTAGGAAATTTTCCATCAGATCTTCAAAAGGTGCCTCAAAGGTGACTGATGCTATAGAAAAACTATTTTAGTTTCTGAAAGAAACATTTTTGTAAAGGAGATGTCTGAAGGAACCATATAATGTATAAATGCTTTATCAACTAAATCATTTCTCAGTTCTTCGCACTCATCTAATTGGCTAAATGGCCACTTTTCAAATGGTTCCTCTATGGCACCACACAAAGAACCCATTCTGGTGCCTTTATTTTGTCTGAATCCTTCATCCATTTGCACCAGCAACATTTTTCCATCTTCATATCCTGGGCTCACGTGAGGCAGATAAAATAGAAAGGAATTGCATTTTTAGACCCAACTTGGAAAAGGTGGTATGTTCTGACGTTCCTGCAGTAATTATGTGATTCATTGCATGCACACACACATACACACACACACACACACACACACACACACACACACACACAAACACCTCATTCTGTACGTGATAAGTTGTGTCTCTAGAACCGCAGAAGCTAGGATGGACTGAGTCTGAAATTACAGACTGGGGCCTTGAAATGAAAGTGTGTAAACAACCTCTCTGTACTTCCGAAACAAAGCCAATAACAACGGAACTATTTCCACAGCAGATACCACCCAATCACCAGGACTCGAAAGACGCTTAACCACAGGTCCTCATACAGTAACACACACAGCTCTGTATTCCTAACTTTACTGGGTATTCCTCCAGGCTTACAGTAGTATTTCTTAGCAATTATCTCATAACTTTGACATTTTGCTTCTTTCATTTTTCAAATTAAATCTTGGAAACAAATCTTCATGGGGACCATCCTTTTCACCATATCATCTTGTGAATATTTTATCCTCACCAAGAGCTTAGTACATTGCCAGATTCTCACACAGAAAAATACACTCAGGGACACACAGCGCTTTCACTGTGGAGAACTGATGGACAGTTGGACAAACTGGATTTTTGTGTTGCATCAGCAGCGGTTATGAGTCTGGAGGAAACGGCTGCCAGGGCTCAGTCAATAGCTGGCTTTTCTCTCAGTGTGAGCGCTCACTAACTCTCCACTGCCTGACCCATGGGTGATCCAAAATAATAAATATCAGGAAGTAATAGATCATCATTGCCTCATACAGAACAAAGTTTTTTCTCATCACTGGTCTCCATCTCTCCCCCAACTGTTCTTTTCTCTGCTGCTGTCTCTCGGTCTGTGTGGTTCCATAGCTTTACCCATCCCTTTGTCTTACAGCTTTAAATGCTTTGTCCTTTACTCTCTGAATGAAAACCAAATTCAAGGATGTTTTATCTTGAGCAGTATCGGGATTGGATAACTTTTAACTGAGGATCAATCATTTTGTGATTATTGATGAAATGTGGGATTTTTAGTATTTAGTATCTAGTATGAGTCAACCCTGTAAACATGTATGGAATCTTCACATTGAAGGCATTTTAATAGGTTATAAATAATTAACCGATTGATTTTAATGAACCAAAGGTGGTCATTCAATGGTATTTGAAGGGGCTGCCCTATACCTTTTTTTATAACTGGTTTTACTGTATCTGATAAACATGAAGGCCACTGGTGTCACGGTCAGCTGGTCTGAAAGGATTTCATGCATTATTTGTTTGCAGTATTTTAGAGTTTAATCTATCAGTAAGCCAACAGTGAATAGCAGCCAATAATTGGCTAAACCAAGAGTTCTCTTAGCCATAGTCGTGCCATTCGCTTCTACCTTGCAGTAATAAAAGACACCGCTGTGTGCTGTGTTGTATTTTGTCACTGAGAGAGCAGAATGTTGTGCTACACTAGTGTGACTGTCTAGGATAAAACTTTTCAATCTGGCTGTGCAATAAAATGCTTGTTAATAAAAAGTCACACCAAATACAACTGCTGTGTCTACTACTTCTGCTATCATTAGCTTCAAGTCAAGTCAAGTAGGTTTTATTTGTCATTCCTGTCATACACACACAGTACAAAGAAAAAATGAAACAATGTTCCTCCAGGACCATGGTGCAACACAAGAACAGAACAGAACCCAGGACTAACATAAGAGCAACAATAACAACAACGAGACAAGACGCTTAAAACCTTTTTTATAATTAAATGAAAAGTAAAGAAAAATTTTAAATAACAATGAGCCTTATTTTTAGAACTACTGTATCTCAATTCAAAACTTTTAGAGGTAGCCCTGTATCTAAATTTGTCGCAGACCTTATCTCTGTTAGTTTGGTATTGTTACATTCTTAAAAATCACATAAAAATTTCATTTGTTTCATTGCTCTTAATTTGAATGGTTTGTTAAAGAATCATTCACTGAAATGTTCTTTAGGGAATCAAAAGTAGTTTTGTTTCTATGGAATCTCTCCAGGAAACCTGGCGTATCCTGTAAAAATTGTGCGAAGGTTTTTCCAAACAAATGACATTACCAAACCTTCTCTAGCAAGGCGATTCTAGCTCAAATAGATTATACACATTCTTGTTTTGTCACCCCTCTCCTTTGTGGCCGTTCGGCACCAGCTCTATGAACAGCTCTCTTTCAGCAGCTTCAGCACCACTCTCTCCACTCTCTGCTAATCACTGTGCTGAAACTTTTTTGCCCTGTTGGATTTTCCATCATTGCTCAGAGTGCGCTGAGAGGGGGTGGAAGGGGAGACGTGGAGTCGAACGTTTAAAATACCGATGAAAGTTGTGGTTATTCGAAAGAAAATGTAGCTCTCTGTGCACAAAACAAAAGTCTGCTGCGTCTCACAGCAGTCTGAGTACAGCCCAGGTCCACGTTAGCTTCTCCCACAGAAGAGAGAGAAAACATACTCTTTCCATCTTCATCTTATTCGCCTTTGATCCTGTTGTTTCAATCTGTTAGTCTCTGAGGACTGTAACTGCTGAGAGAAAGAAAAGGCGGTGAGGGGGTGCGAGGACAGGAAATGGCCACTGTAGGGCCAAATAATCTGACCCAATCTCTCAGTGACTGCTGTTTGAGCTATTTGGGCAGTGAGTGGACTTTGCAGACACAACATCAGTATTATAACAGCAAGGGTCCTTTGAACAACGCCAGAGAAGAGCCACATTTGGTTCCTTAAAAAATAAGGCTTTCAGTGGACAACTCTTCACAGGACAGTTTTGTAAATGAGATGTCTGAGCATATTTTATTCTAGTATATAAATGTCTTTTTGAATTGAAATAATCCCCATGCAACATAAAGGTTCTAAGACAGTCCCCTAAACAGGTATAGAAACTTCACATTGTAGGCACGTTCTAAATAATGAACCAAAGAAGTTTAATTAACCAAAACTGGTTATTCAGTGGTAATTGAAAGAGGTTTTTTAAAAAACATTTGAAAGAGCTGCCCCTCTTTTGGTATTACTGTATCTGATAAAAATGAAGGCCACTGGCATTATATCAATGATTTTAGTCTATCCATAATTCCCTTTTAAACCTCTTTAAATAAAATTTGATGATGAAAGTCCCAGTAGAAATAGTCCAAAATGATTTGGAATAAAAGCTGCCTGCATTAAGAAACATAAAAAGGTTGTGTTATGACAACAATAAAAAAAACTACTGAAGGATTAACTGTATAGCCTGTTATGACAGGTTATAACGCCCCTCTTGCTGCTATTACTGTATCTGATAAACAACAAGGCCACTGGTTTGGAAGGATTACATGCATTATGCCTTTTGTTTAGGTTTACTTTATCCTGTTTCATTTCAGTCAAAATTTAATTCAACAAACAAGTCAAACATAGATGGTAATCAGGGGACTGTGGGATGGATTACAAACAATGCGGTCTACTGCAGGCCATTTGTTATCCCCAAACCACCAATTCCATTCAGCTCCATAGACATGTTAGACAACTCATTCATCGTCTGTCCATAGAGTGTGGTAGTTTGCTGGAGTGGATAGGCACCGAGGGGTTTTATCTCTTCGTCTGCAGGCGTATCTGGGGCTTTCAGAGGGCTTTAAAGGCATTCCTGCCTGCCTTATCAGACTCTGGGGAGAGAGGCCTGTCTCTCGTATTGATTTTGCTCATCAATCCCAATTAGCAGCACAAAGACGGCTGCAGGAAGTGGCAGGGTTTTTTCCTTTATTATTGCAGCAGAGACCAACTCAGCATGGTTCGCTGTTTCTCGTTTTCTCTTAAAGTGGTAGTTTGGTGAAAAATCAGATTTGCACAGTTTCTCCATTACTTCAGATCTAACCCATCAGCCACAACATGTCAGAGGTTTGCTTCTTTATTTGGCAGTATGAGCCTAATGTAGCTAACAAGAGATGAAGCCTGTGAAAATTGTCTAATTCATTACACACTTGACTTAAACTACATCTAAATAATTTCAAAGACCGTAACTGTTAGACAAGCTGTCTAAACATGGACAAATGTACATATTAACAACGTCTTACAGCTGAGATATGTCCATAGTTTTGTCTATTTTTAACAGTGTGTCATGTCTCAGATATAGCATTTATACATCAAAATAAATATATTTGTGATTAATCAACAATGGAGTCTAGAGCTGTGATGCAGGCCTGAGTTTAATTAATGATACTTATTTGTGTTGCTTAGTTACATTAATCTTGTTGCTTCAGTAAAAAATAAGCCAACCAGACAACAAACATGTCATGAGTGATTGTGTACTTTCGCAGTAACTGTGTAAATGTTAATTTTCAGCAAACTATTACATTTAACTGTCTCGTTTAAACTTCTTTCATTTCATCTTTTTTTCCGCATTTAATTTTTCTTTCTTTCCTCTGAAATGAACAATGGTGCTTTTGGCCCATACTTGCTCAGCCGTGCTCTGTTTTAATGAAGTGATAAAACATTTATCTGCTGAACACCTGCACTGAATTCACTGCCTTGTCTGTTCATTTGGACCAACATTTGAAGATCTCACCAGAAGTTCTTTGGCACATTTGGGTTGCGTGTACACCTCCATATAAAAGAGGTTTGATCTTAGTACCTTTATTACTGGTTTGTACTTTCATGCTTCTTTGTTTTGGATTACACTGGCTCAGTGTAGTATGTGCGTGTTGGGGGGTATGTGTTGCTGACAGATGGTTTTGCACAGACTGTGTGAGAAATGTAAAGAGGCTGATAGGTCTAGGGCTGATGACAGCCTTCCCCCCACTGTCCTGGGGTTCAGAAACCATGTCGGAGGGGTCAACGGCCCTCAAAACACCTCTCTCTGGAATTTGTGCTGGAGCAGGAGGTTTAAGGCAGAGTCAGAGCATATGTTATTGCGCAAAAGCATGCCCCCCCCACCCCGCCCCGCCACCACCTCTTTCGAATGAAAAATCGACATGGTTGTCCATGCTCTGATTCAGTCTGAGACGACCCAGCTGGTCTTGGTGTGTATATGAGTGTGTGAAGTAACTGTGCACTTTACTGGAAATATTACATACAAATTCCAAAAATGTGATCAAACATTACTACAATTGCTATCCATACAACAGGCCTTCCAACTCCACCATCTGGGAGAAAGACGTCATTTGTAACGGCCAATTTTAAAATCCAGTCGGTCAAAGACTTCAACATATAATGCATCTCTCCTGGCCTTAATCAGTAAAACGGCCAGGTGAAGAATTTGGAGAGCATAGGAAAGAATTCCGAGAGAGAGAAAGGGAAGGGGAGAGAGTATGGATAGTCTACAGAGGGCTGTTTTGGCTGCGGTTTTGTCAGCAGAGAACGAGTGAATGCTCTGGCAACCCTTGGTAGCCCATTGAAGAGCTGAAGACAAATCCTCAGTACAGAGAGAGCTAATCTCCAGAGAAGGGAGAACCTGGCTGTGTTGAAGAAGCAAAGCAGGGGGAGGTCCAGAACTGCACAAGGACAGCAGAAGAAGCTATGTGCTTCTGGAGTTTCACTCTGATACCAATAAGAAAATGTTGCACAGTTCTTTCAGAATTTAACTGTGTGAGACTGTTAACACTACAGTAGCCACTCTGACTTTCAGCCCACCAGCAAATCCAAGGAATTGTGCTACTACGGACCACAAAGTCTGAAAGCCAGTGATAATAATTCTGTAGCCATACTGAAAAAATCTTGTACTTATACAAGTACAGCACACCATGAAATGCATCCTGAACCACTCTTTTTATGCTGTGCAACATTATAAAAGTTGTACAAATTTTTTATTCAAAATAAGAGTAAAGAGTAAAACAACTTCAACAAGGAACACAAGTTGAAGGTAAAATATGTTATAAGTGAAACAACACCTAATAAATGAACCTTTTCCCTTTCTTCAACTGCATATACATTAGGGCTGCACAATTAATCGAATTTTAATCACGATCACGATTTTGGCTGCCACGATTAAATTATGATAATCGTCGGCGATTTTAATAGCAGCTCTGCTGCACATCACTCTCAACCAACCAAACACTTTCTCAACCAACCACCAGG
>JBBPDH010049667.1:0-22147 GCA_037974565.1 Clupeocharax schoutedeni | reverse complement strand
CACACACACACACACACACACACACACACACACACACACACACACACACACACACACACACACACACACACAGACACCCTATGCTGTATACGATGTTCAGAGCTCCAAGTCTCCCCCCAGCATGCTTCTTATCACCCCAACACACACACTCACGCTCTTAAATACACGCCCTTTCAGGTACTCGGAGGGAGTGTGTGTGTATGTAATCAGAGCCAGAGATAACAATCTGAACCTCAACCCTTCACCTCTCATCAGGTCAGATTCAGGCTCTTGTCAGCGGCTGCATCAGGTTACACACACACGCAGCTTCCAAAACCCTACTTGTTTGGTGGGGGAACACAATGGAAAAGAATAAGCGAAAGCGTGACCCTGTTGATCACTCCTAACACACACACACACGCACACACACACACACTAGAGACAGTTCTGAGTTTTGAGTTCTCTGTAATTCTCTGTTTATGAAGTGTGTGTTCTGTGTGTAGCGCGGATGCTGGATGTAATATTAAAGCTAAAAACTTTTGTTTTTGTCCCAAATTGAGTTTAATCCAGAAACAAAAACCTATAACAAATCTTTTAGGGCCACAGTGTTGGGGAAAGTTCTTCGCAACGTGAGAACAACAGAAGGACCAAATCACAGAAACTGTTAAGAGTTCTGAGATTTAGAGAGGTTAGGAACTGGGTTAAAAAATAATTAGTGATGCTGGACATGCCTTGGTGCTAAAAAAACACTGGGTGTCAATAATGACATGTTGCCATGAGTAGGGAAGCTTAGTGTGGGGCAGGTGAACATACCAGCTTAAGTATAAACAAAATGTATATTTATTCATACAGAGTCAATGCTGTCCACATTCAGATTACATAACAGAGTAAAAACAGGCTACGTACAGTCATACAACCCTAATATAAATAAATATGGGCTACATAAAAATGAAATATATACTAAATGCACAGTACAGATAAATACAGATAAATGCAGACTATATTCAGAATAAATGTTCAGAAACAAATACCGACCACACAGAGAGTAAACAGAGTAAGTACAGGATTCATACTGGCCCAATATATATATCCATACAAAACCTGCTGTAAATAAATACAGGCAACATAAAGATTAAATACATAGCATATACATACTGCATGCAGGCCTAATACAGATACATAGAGGCTAAATATAGACTTAATACAGAATTAATAAAGACTTTATAAGGAAAAAATACTGATGATGTGTAGAGTAAATGCAGTGCATGCTGATACAGTACACAGGCATAGTATACAGGCTACATACAGAGACAGTACTGACTACATACTCACTGGTTACAGGCTGCCCAGAGTAAATACTATAACTCCAGGCAACATTCAGACTAAATAGGGACAGTTACAGGAGTGTAATAGGCAATGATGACTTTCTTTCATCTCTAATAACTGTCTCCCTTCCTGTGTAGGTGGGAACTGGCTGCCATGACAACCAACAGCACTATCAGTCGCCCGATCTTCTCCTCTCATGGCTAAATATGGAAATGTCAATCAGAACCAGAACCAGACCTAGCGGTTCTGCTGCTCGAACCTAATCCTCTTAACGACTGGAGAGGGTTTTTCAGACTTTTTCTGGATCGCCGTTTTATTCTGGATCACATGATCATAACTTGGACCACGTTTCGTTTGTAACCCCAAACCTCTTTCTGTATGTGGACCTGGTTTCTCTTGAGTATGAAAGATTGCACATTTTACATCTTTGAGGACAAAGTTTCTTGCTGCCGATTCTGGTTCATCGGACATTTAAATCGTTTTAAATATTCAGTGGTGTTGCAAGTGACTGTGATTATTTTGAGATTTTGGAGAGACTTTATGAGCAGGTTTGAGCCTTTATGGGTTTCCATTCTTTGCAGTCTAGTTATCCATCATCAGCAGCATCTTCACTGAATTTCAGGCATTGTTGAGCTACACTGTTGTGAATAACCAGGCTCTGTTCTTCGGAGCAGACCAAGTCGTCAAAACAAACATCTGTTTTGCCAGAAAAAAAAATCCTACCAGTATCAATCATGAATTAAAACTCTACTTTATCATTTGAAGTTGAACTCTTGATGGTATGAACTGAGCAGCGAGCAGCACCTTCTGATTGCAGCTTCCTGAGTGTTTCAGCTAGACTCGGGGGTGTTTCGGTGTTCTGGTTATAGTATTTGAATGTTTTTCAGTGAAAGTCTGCTCTCCAGGGTTAATTGTTCAAAATATAGGTTCCCTTTCACTGATTGGTGGTTTTCAGGGTTCTGTTACTAATTTAAAGGGTTCTGTTAAAGTTCTGTTTTGGTGGCCAATTTATTTGAACTATTCCAAAATATCTTTCTTCTACAGCTTCTAGAAATTGTAGAGAAATCAGATGAGTCCTGATGGTGCCAAATACATACTAGGGTGTGTGTGTGTGTGTTTGTTTGTATGAATGAGTGTAAAAGAAAGAAAGAATGGTGTGTGAGAGGCCTTTTCACCCATCACTATAGCTTCTTTTATATATGCACAACACTGAACAGTGATGGTATTAAGGATGTTGGTGGTGATGATGGTGATAATAAAGAGTGAAAAATGCTGCTTAATTAAGTTTATTTTTTGAAAAATATTTTATTTTTGTTGTTTACAGTTATTTAATACTGATGTTAAATAACTACCTAAAATGTTTTAATGCAACAGAAGGACACACATTCCTTGGTACTGGCCTTCTGCCCCATGACACTGAAGCTACACATTCACTACCGATGGTCTCAGTAAGCTTTATAACTTTATGTTGATCAACCACATGCACTTGTGAGTATCAACTAAGTATAATTAACTCATTAATCAGTGTTGGCCATGTCGCCAAGTTCTTTCATTTCATCGTTGAGCCGTAACTGAAGATCCGCTTGTCTCTCCAATTACTGACCCATTATCTCCAACACTCCTTTTCCAAGCCGCATTGTGTTTCTGGGTTGTTTTTATGATTTTGGAGAAAGTGGTCACCCAACAACTGTGTTCTTTTAAAGTATTCATGAATTTAGTCTATCTTTCAGAAGCGGCAGCACTGGCTAAAATGGACCTTAAAAATGTGAAGATGTTCCTGCTTGACTTGAGTGCAATTTTTGATAAAGTTCACCTTGACCTTGGTGTTATAATGCACAGTCTGGTAAATTATTTACTTGACAGATCAATTCCAGTATGTAAGAGAAACGCGGCTTCTGAACATTTGAGAGGTTAATTAGGTGTCCCACAGGGCTATGTTTTAGTACCCTTTCTGTTTTCTCTGTACCAACACATAATCCAAAGATACAATGTTGTCTTTTGCTGATAATGGAAGGTTGGTGATCTAAAAGTCTAGATTAGCTGGAACTCTGATAAAACAGAAGTGTTGCTGTTGGGTCAGCTCATGTTCTCACCAGGAAAAGTCTCATTCAGGCTTCATTGGCTTCCTGCTCAACTGGACTACATGCACAATACAAAGTGTTGCTGACCAGAAACTCTATGACCGTGGAACCAGTGTGTGGCTGGACTGCGTTCTTGCAGTCTCCTGATTAAGTATAGAGGTAGTTTGGAGCTGTTTGGAGGTGAAAGCTGGAGGTTAAGAGGCAGGAGAGCCTTCCTGTGACACACTCCACCTGCTCGCTCTCCAGCAACCTTAAACTTGCACCTTCGCTGCTACTCAAGTGGCTGCCAGTCACTCAAGCAAGCGCGTTAGAAGGGAATGAGGCCGACCAGGGTCTCCTGGGAGGGGCTCTTAGCCGTTCTGCTGCAGAGCCGAAGAGAGGATTTGGGCTGAAGTGGAGGATTGTTATGACCTGCAGCTCCCTCAGCGCGTCTCCCTGCAGTCAGGAACGCTCGGAGTGGAAGAGTGAGCTGAAAGATGGTGATTTATCACCTGAAGATTAACCTTGGTAACCTTTGACATCAGTTTCGTATTGATTTATGTGGTTTTAGGGATTAAATTATTTTGGATCTGGATTCAGTAACTCGGATGGATTTCTGACTGGGCTGAGTGGTCAGTGCTGACTGGGTCTCAGAGGGGGTCTCAGGACCTGAACCATACGGAAATATAAAATGAATAAAAGCATTTCTTTTGCTGAAAAAAACTGTAGGAATGCTTATTTATAAACAGTTGTCAGTTTTTATTAACTTAGTGTATATATACAAAAAATACAATATATATAATATTGGTTTAAAAAAAAAGATAATCAGGAGTTGCATTTTCATCTGGACAATTCATTTGGCTTCTTTAACTTCCACATATAACTTCTTACTGTGCTTTTCCCAAATATCCAGAGGGAAGCTTCATCACTGTCCTAAAAAAACTTTGTAGTAACTTTTACATTAAAATCTTAATTACAGTGTTTGTTAATATCTTGACATACATTAAAACGGTATTTCTGTTGTTGAAAAATGTGAACGTTTTGAGTGTGGAGTAACTGAGAAGCTGTCTCATGAATGTGGCTCAGATTCAGCTGTAGGGTCAGAATTTGACATTGGTCATTTAGCACCTGGATGTTTATTTTATCCTCATTAGCTGCTAAGAGGGAGAAAGAGAGACGTGTGGGCTCTACTCTGCTGCTCAGAGACACTTTAGTGAGATTCGTGTCTTCTCTGGTCCCCGGTGGGCTGCTGTTGATGAGTGCCTGTCGCTGGACCCTTGGCCGTCCACTCATCTCTGTGCTGTCCTCTTTATCAGTGTCTGCATCTCCAGCAATAAATCATATTTATGTTCCTATATTCATTTCCCCCCAGAACTAGCCCCACGCCCTCACAGTGGCAGTGTGTTCATGTCTTTCAGTGCTGTACTGCTATAAAGCTGTTTGTGTGTGTGTTATCTGAGTTAAGTGCTGCCTGCAGACGGGGTCCTGAAGAGACGGCGCGTCCCTCCAAGTTCTGCAGGAAACCCCTCAGCCACTGCAGCCCAGACCTGACTTTTCCTAAACCAGTCCCAAAAACAGAACCTTAACCTGAATATTAAAGTAAAACTTACGTTAAACCTTAAACTGAACCTCAAGCTAAATCTGATACTGAACATTATACTGAAACTTAAACAGGTAAACATAACCTCAAATGGAACATCAAACTAAACCTTAACTTAAACCTTAAAACTAAAACTTAACAGAACCTCAAACTGAACCCTAAATACAACCTCAACATGAGCCTCAAACTGAACATCAAACTAAACCTTAAACTGAACCTCTAGCTGGACCTTGAGATAAAACCTATATTAAATCTCACGCTGATCCTCAAATTAAACCTTAAACCATAAACAGAATGCCAAATGGAACCTCAAACTAAACCTAAATCTGACACTTAAACAGATCTTTAAACAGAAACCTACAAACTGATCTTAACTGATGGAAAGTCAGACATCATCAGATGAGTCCAGAAACCCAAAATGTGACACATTTGTGTTGAACAGAAGGCTCTTGATCAGCTTTTAATGCTGACCTGCTCAGTTGTGTTGATAAAGAGCAGAAATGTGGGGTTTAAACTTGTGTGTGTGTGTTTACAGTAGCTTATCAGTGATCAGTGATGGTCACACATCACCTACCAGTCTTTTCTCTCTCTATCTCTCTCTCTCTCTCTCTCTCTCTCTCTCACATACACAAACACACACACTTTCATTCCTAAATTGATTTATACCCTCATTTATTTATTTAGTTAGTTTCAGACCTCTGATGTACTAGTGCCCAGTTTTGTGCCTTAATTGGAATGAGGCTGAGTTGACATTACTGTGTTTTAATGGTAATTCAGCCTTCTCTCTTTCATATTCAAGCTTAGTATGATGAGGAATAATCCCACAGAACTCCCACAGGACATAACTAGGAGAATACCTGGCACTGCTAGACATCAGTAGACATTTCTGGTCATTAATGGGCATTACTGGATTCAGTATTCATGTTAGTAATAACACAACTACAATGTTATTAATGTGAGTATTCATGTTAATGCTAGTATTAGTGCTGAAGTTATTAATTTTAGTATTAATGTGAGTACAGTCATGCTTAGTTGGATGAATCCGGTTGGTCTGAAATAAATGAAAGTGAGGAAACTGTTCAGCTAAAGGTTGGAGGAACATCTGAAACTGATCTTAATATTATTTTTATTCTGTTATTTTCAAAACTTTGTGATGACATTTTCCAAATTTAGGTTCATGTGAGCAACATACTGAATGACACAATAAATTATGCGATTCTTTGGTCAAATGATTTGTTGGAAATGTCCTGATATGGGAATGAATGGTTGGCATGTTATTAATGATGGTATTAATAGCATTAATACCCATTGAATATCCACCCCCCCACAGATATTTTTCAGTGTGTAAGACTGAAATAACTCTTTCTCTGCATCACACTCTGCTCAGTTGCTTTTCCTCTGATTTCACTCCAAACAGCTTAATGCAGCACCACACACACACACACACACACACACACACACACACACAAGAGCACTGCACAGTCCTCAGATGGAGGTAAGAAAAGTCAGTTTTTGTTTATTTTATTTACTTTACTGTTATGGTGTGAATAAATTAAATAATTAAATATTATTTGTTTTGTTGTGTTTCTATCATACGTGTGTGTGTGTGTGTGTGTGTGTGTGTGTGTGTGTGTGTGTGTGAGACCTCTAATCTTATGTTTCAGACTGGAATGAAAGTGGCCTGCAGGCACTTCAGACGAGTCCACCCCCTTGTGGTCATCATGGAGATTGCAGTTTGTCAGACTGATTCTTTTAAATACCAGATTAAGACCCAGATTAAACCTAAATCCAGACTAAAACTGTTTACACTGAGAGATTCTCTGTGAGTAGTACAGTTAATCCACACCCAATAAATAATAAACTGTCAAACAGGTGAGTGTTAGTATTATTAGTGTTAATGTTAGTGCTAGAGGTAACGTTAGTATTAATGTTAATGTTAGTATTATATTTTACTGTATATATTTTACATGTTCGTATGCATGTTAGTTGGTGTTAGTGTTAATGTTATTATTAATGTTAGGTATTAATGTTATAGCTTGTGTTACTGTTGGTGTTAATGTTAGTATTATATTTTACTGTTAGTATGATGTTTTAGTTTGTGTTAGTATTAGTGTTAATGTTAGTTCTAGAGTTAATGTTAGTATTGGTGTTAGTATTAGTATTATTTGGTGTTATTCTTTTTAATGTTATAATTAATGTCAGTTTTATCATCAGTGTTAATCTTTGTTTATGTTATTGACAAACTATACACTGGTCCTCGGGGTTCATGATAACTCATGCTGTTTTAATACCTGTGTGTGTGTTTGTTTGTGTGTAATTTATTATTTTATATATTTATGAGCTCCTCAGGAGTGTCTGACAGAGTGCCACCACACTCTCATTCTGTCACAAACACACACACACACACACACACACACACACTGCCATTCACCCACCCCCAGTAATCCCTCTCTCTCTCTCTCTCTCTCACCCACTCTCTCTCTTTCCCTCCCACGCCTCTCTCTCTCTCTCACCCACTCCCTCAGTGAGTATAAAGGGGAGTCTTTCTCTCTGGTCTCAGAGTGTTGGAGAAGCAAGGTTGTGTGTGTGTGTGTGTGTGGGTGAGGAAACACTGATCCTGAGCCCATGGTGTCCTGCAGGTCTACTAAAGGTGCGTCCAAAGCTCGGCGCGACCACATCAATGGAGAAATCCGGAACATGCGGGCACTGCTGCCCATCTCAGCGGAGGAGCAGGAGCGGCTCTCTTACCTCCACAGCATGGCCATCATCTGCACCTTCATCAGGAAGACCATCCTCCTCGCAGGTGAGAGTTCATTACTGACCAGCTTTTCTGCATACACACAAACTCAAAAGTACTCCAGATACTTTAAAGTGCCCTCATTGATACAGATGTTCATACACAGCTTGAAGATCCTTAGTAAAGTACTAACCAATAGAAAAGGCTCTGAACCACCAATAATAGTCTCTACTCTTCTTGAAGGAGGAGATTTTGGAACAGTGCTGTATAGTTTGATGGCATTCAGCCATGAGAGCATTAGTAAGATCAGTTACTGATAACCAAAGTGCTTTAAGGTTCCTTCACTGATAAAGGTGTTCACACACAGCTTACCTCTCCATAAAAAGGTTCTGACCAATAGACTTTGGAACATTGCTGCATGGTTTGACGCTTCTTTGAGATCATTTGGCTCTAAGGTCTGAGCTGACTACTGCTCTTGGGCTGAATGCCATCACACCATAGTGCAGTGTTCCAAAATCTAGCCTATTAGAGACTGTTACTGCTGGGAGAAACACTAGAGGAAACTTGTATGAACATAGATGTTTATATGTTGTTTATATGATGTTTATATGTATGTTTAGTTCACTGTGTGGATACGTCAGATGTGTTTTTTGTGTCCTACGTTTTCGGATGCAGGGCTGTTGGTAACTGTGTGAGTGTTTTGTTTTTGTTTTTTTTTTTCGTCTTCCTCTCTGAAGCTGATGGGGAGAAAGGTGATGAAGGTGTTCTCCCTCCATATGAAGCCATGTTGAACGCTCTGCCCGGCTTCATTGTGGTAATGACCAAGGAGGGAAAACTCGTCTATGTGTCTGAAAATGTGTCCCAGTATCTCGGCTTCTCAATGGTGAGAGGGATTTCTTTTACTTTATCCTTACTGTGTAGGTGTTAAGATAAATGTGAGCCCAGACTGAGATCATTGTGAGATTAAAATGAGATGGAAGTGAGATTGATGTGAAAACAGTTTAAGATTGACATGAGGTCAGTGTGAGGTCAGTATGAGATCAACCTGTGTGCATATTAAATGTTTTGGGAAACCTGTTTAACTGTTAATATCCAAGTAAAACCCTGGTCTATTTAATATGAACCATGCCTTTTCATTACAGTGAATCATGACACTTCATTACAGTGAATCATGACTATTCCAAACAGTGTGTGCTGTTCTGACCGTGTTTTGGTTCTGATGCTGAAAGTGTGTTTTCCCTCCCCAGGTGGAGATTCTGCAGAGCGACTCTTTCTATGAGCTGATTGATTCTGATGATGTTGATTCAGTGAAGTTCAGCTTAGAAGAAGGCCACCCGGACAACGGTGAGCATCTGGAAGAGTGAAAATCATGTTTGTGTTATCAAGCAACATTTTAGGCTCAAATTTAATAACCTCCTCCCCTTTATCTCCTCAGAGCGGAGTTTTGTGTGCCGGATGAACACCTCCAAGGCCTTCAGGCTGCAGCATGGAAGCTGCAGTCCCCTGTTGGTGCGAGGTTGTTTTCGGGAGCCTCAGTACCACCTGTTTGTTGCTCTGTGTTCGCCCACGGTGGACAGACTGACAGATGGTGAACGCCTGAGCTTCAGTGCTCACTTTCAGAGTGTCCACAGGAATGACATGAGCTACGCACATGCGGACCACAGGTATCAGCCCTCGGCCTTCAGCTCCACCTTCTGCTAAACACCTCTTTTTAAAGCATATATTCTACATATTATATAGCACTACAGTATGTGCGTGTGTATGTGTGTGTGTGTGTGTGTGTTTGTGTGTGTGTGTGTGTGTATGTATGTGTGTGTGTGAGAGAGAGAGAGAGAGAGAGAGAAAGAGGGAAAGGGCGTTAAAGAGCTGTTGCTGTAAGAAATGAGACATAAATCTTATCTTAATCTATAATATAGTAATTTTCTGTTTTTGTATTTACTGAATATTGTGTGTGCGTGTGTGTGTGTGTTTCAGTGGGGTTTTCTATTTGGGCTACAATGCAGAGGAGCTGATTGGTCGATCCTGGTACAGCATGCTCCACCCAGACGACCTGTCGATGTGTGCCAGCACACATACACACCTAAGTATGTGTCTAAACACACAAACACACACACACACACGCATGCACACACACCTACACACACACACACACACACACACACACACACACACATCTATATATTCTTGCTGTGCTTTGTTTATCCAATGTATGCAGTATGAAGTACTGACACTGTGTGTTGTGTGTTGCAGTTCAGCAGAGTGGAGATGCTGAGTTAGTGTTTAGAGTTCAGACTAAAACTCTTTTGTGGATCTGGATTTATGCTCACGCTTCTAAAGACCCTCACGGAGGGGAAATCGCCTGCACAAACTACATAATCAGGTAAATCCCACGTCACTGAATCAGTGTTGTCAATGCACACCTTCTATTATATTACCATTTTTTTGTGATTTAGAAAAATTGTGTATAATATAAGCATGTGTATAATATTCATACTCTTTCTAAGGCTATATATAACATCATCATCATTGTTCATAATATCTTTCTTCTGTGAATTTGCAGTGAAACAGAGGCTGCCTACCTGAGACAGAAGCTCTACAGTAGCATGTCGTCTTCACCAGTCACTCCTCCACTACCCCAGATGCCCTGGGGTCCCGGCCCCCTCTCTTCCCCAAAACGTCAGGCGGGGAGCAGCATTCAGAGCGCTGGGCGGAGGAGGAAGATCAGGCGTCTGTCTCACAGCTCTTCAGTGAGCGGAAGCAGAGACGACGGAGACGTGCCTACCGACAGAACGTTCTTCTCCAGCTCTCCTTACAGCCCTGCCTCCTCTCTCTCTGAAGACAGTGGCTCCGATGTACCGCATGACACATACACTCATGCTGAGGATGTCTTATCTCCACCCTTCTCCTCCTCTTCCTCCTCCCTCTCCTTCCAGCACCTCCAGCCTCAGACGTTCCTTCAAAGTTCTTTTGCTATGGAGACCAGCCCTGTCCCTCCTTCCTTGTTCTCTTACAATGAAGGGCAAGCTGAAGTTCATTCCAGCTTCCCACCAGAGGCCTGTGAAGATTCATCCAACAGTGTCTTCCACTTTGAGGACCTCTGCCTGCTTCCAGAGCTGATGGCTGACGCAGGAGCTCCTGAGGTTTCTGAGCTTTCCTCTCCAGCCGAGCTGTCGACCTCTGACCATGCACTGACTGACCAAGGCTCTCTGAGATACACTGAGCGGGAACAGGCAGAGATCAGCATTCTGGCCCATCAGATCTCCTCACTGGCCAGCAGCTTCGACATGTACCGCACTAAAAGCCACGTCCCAAAGCCCACCTATGGTCCATCCTGGTCATCTGTGACCACTCCAACCGCCGAGCCCCTCCTGGACGAAGACGTTATCGACAGCATCCTGAAGAACTGGGACGGTGAGCCGGTGAAGAAGGATTCAGGCTCAGGGTGGGGGCAAATTCCCAGGATTTTGCCGTCCGACGGATCTGAGCTGCTGGATGCTCTAGTGGTCCCGTCAGAACCGCACTCGGCAGATCACCACCCGTGGCCCTGCGTTTGCAGGCAGGACTGCCAAGAAGGGAACACTGAGTTGCATCAACTCAGTTTTTACCCACACAACAATTTCCAGCAAGGTAACCCAGCACCCACCACCATGCTAAACACCTTTAGGTTTAATGTTAAGTAAATATGAATTTATTAAAGATGGTTTAGGGGAAACCCCATCTTACCCCACAAGTAGTCAAGTTTGCTACTTTGTAGCTATCGGGCTACTGTAGATACTGTAGCAAGTAATGGAAGCTCAAACGCCACCAATTAGCATGACGCTAACTGCATGAATCATCACATACTTGCCTTAAAACTTCAGCTCCAGTTGATCTGCAGTTGAAACTACAATAGACTCACTTTCATTGAAAAACTAGGGCTACACAGTAGATTGAGATTATACTGAGACATATTGCAATTCTTTGTCTTTAATAGTTAAAAATATGTAAAAAATAGTGAGCCTTTTTTTTGGGGGGTGGGGGGAGACCTCAATACATCAGAACACCCAGTAACTCACCTGAAGATGTGATTGGTTGTCTTGTCAGAAACACTGTGATTGGTCAGAGGCTTATTTGCATAGTTTAGCCTTCTGCAAAGTCTGTATTGCAGGGGCTGATATTGTGATACTGAATTGCAGGCTATATATAGTGTGAGTGAAAAAGAGAAAGAGGGTTACTATGATGTTTATGTTCTGTTGGATGTGATGTGAAGGTGCAGTTCTGTTCTAATATCAGCTCTCCTATTGATCCTTTCAGATGGGTTTGCTGATGAAGAATCCATGTACTGAAGACCAGGAGCTCAGTACTCCCTCCGTATGACATATTGTCATGAAAATAATGGCTTCTTGACTGGATTCAAAGAAGAACTTTTATCTCTGCAGTCGGGATGGGAACAGGCTTCTCATTTTGGAAATTAATAATATTTAAGGTCATCACTGCAGCACAGTGTAGAATGTACATTCTTAACAGTTGTTTATTTGTTTATTTGTTTATGTTGTGTAAACAGGTGCCACTGCCCTCTAGTGGACACAACATACTTTTCCTCTGTGTGTTTATTATGGTACTCAAGTTCAGCAGCGACTGAGCACTTACAGTGTAGGTGTGTTTATTATAGACACACACAGGATACACAGTATTAAATCCATTCGGCATTAAATTAGCATTCTAAACTCAGGTCAGCTGGGATCAAGGCTGATGTCTAATTGTTTAGATAAGATTAGTTATCAACATGTACCTTTCCAGCTCTGTCGTTTAATTGTATTGTTTACTGTGATCATATCTTGTTTTTTAAAATTGTTGAAATGTGAATTGAAATGTCACAGGGACACTGAAGAAGCAGCAGAAACACTTATTTGAAATATTTTTTTACAGTCTGATTTTATTTTTGTAATATTAATAAAACTTTCCTTCAAAAATGTTTTGTCTTTTTGAAATATGTTAATACTACTACTACTACTACTACTGCTACTGCTACTACTACTACTACTAATAATAATAATGATAATATAATAATTACAACAATGAGGATAATAAAATACTTTTTATAAATAAAAACAATGATAAATCTATTATGAATCAAATTATAAAAATAATGTTCCTTATTATTTAAAAAAATTGAATTCAGAATCTAAAATGTATAACACGTATTGCTTCTCAAATTTTTTAAATCTTTTTTTTCATCGTTAATGCAGGTCTAAAACTGTGCAGTGAATCCACCACTAGATGGAGCAGTCAATTCAGAAATGACTGTCAAGGCGCGAAGTGTCTGTTAATAATTACAAATACACATGAGGCCAAATCCCTCCTTTATTAAAAATAAATAAATTCCGCCACTGATTAGATTCAGTAATTGATTTAATTCATAAGGAGGCCCTCTCTCTCCTCTCTATCCATTCATACTCTTTCTATTTACACACTTTCCTTTCTCTCTCTCTCTCTCTCTCTCTCTCTCTCTCTCTCTTTCTCTCTCTCACACAAACACACACACACACTCTGTCTCTCTCTGTCTCTATCTCTCTCTCTCCTCTCTTTCTGTCTCTCTGTTTCTCTCTGTCCTTAAATACCTTAAAAGCTGAAACTGCTCAGCAATTTAGCACATGTGCAATTTTGCACACAGCATGAGGAGGGAACAGAATGAACTACTCATTAATAAAATAGCTCATATTGGTGATAGACTCTCATGTTAATTCATTTTTTCATAAAATGCTGCCATTACCCGGCAGACTATATAGGGTTACTAAGTTGTGTTCAAAGTATCTTGGTATTATAGTGCTGTAGCTTAAGAGGATGGTGTAGCTTAAAGTGATTGTGGCCGAGTGGGTAGGGTACTTGCCTCTGGGACAAGAGGACATGTGTTCAACATACCACATACAGCATACCGCCACTGGGCTCCTGAGCAAAACCCTTCAACCTCAAGTTGCTCCAAGAAGGCACTTTGGATGAAAGTGTCTGTTAAATGCTATAAATGTAAAATGTTGCCCTCAAGGGGTTTCTGATGGTATTACAACATGCAGTGACCAGAAAAAAACAAATTGTTCAATATGCAGCAGAGTACAAACTATTGAACCACCCCTCATTCTCGATTTTTTGCTTTAAATAACCTTGTTAGTGCAAAAATACTATTTAATTCCTGCCAAACTGTCTTATCATTCATTCAATTGTATTGGTGCCTGAAAGTTAGCAGGTATGTGAAGGTGAAATTAAAGTCAGGTGTTTTCAATCAATGGGATGAAAATCAGGTGTGTGTATATAAAGAACATGGATATATCAAAGTGTTAGGTGGGGTGGAGGTAGTAGAATACTTGCCTCTGGACCAGGAAGTCATGGGTTTGAATCTTACCTTCAGCAGACCACCACTGGTTTCCTGAGCAAGACCCTTAACCCCAAGTTGCTCCAATGCTACTGTAGTTAGGGAATGGAAGTCACTTTGGATAAAAGCGTCTGATAAATGCAAATAAATGTTAACACATATTTGTGCATCATGGCAGATAAAGGGTTGTTGATCAGGCTGGAAAATGTTACAAAACTCCACCAATGCACAGTAAGACAGATTGTGTACAAATGGGGGTAAATTAATAGCATCGTTACCCACCCCAGCAGTGGTCGACTAACTAAGATTCAAGAGCATGGCATGCAACAGTCAGCCAGGTCACAAAGGAAGGCCTTTCTAATGTTAATATTTACGAGTTGCAAGGAAAAGCCCACTGTTCTCCAAAATAAACATTGCTGCTCATCTAAAGGACAAATGAGACCAGAATATATCTTTTTTGTTTGAATGAGAAGTGTTAGGTTTTGAGAAAGGAAAACACTGAATTCCAGCATAAGAACTTTATCCCATCTGTGAAACATGGTGGTGGTAGTATCCTGGTTTAGGCCTGTTTTGCTGCATTTGGACCAGGAGAGCTTGTCAGGAAGGATAAAGTTAATGTTTTGAATGGCAGAGTCAATGTCCTTATTTCAATTGAGATGTTGGGGAAGGACCTGAAGTGAGCAGTTCATCCGAGGAAACCACCAACAGTCACCAACAGTGACTGGGAATGTTTCACTGCAGTTACTGCTGTCATATTTATGCAGAAATATAGACAATTCTAAAGGGTTCGCAAATTTCAAGCACCACTGTAATGAAATTGGAACAAATATTTTAATGCAGGCTGTAAAGTGCATTACCGCCTGATCATCTGGAATCATCTGCACCTGGTTCTTCACTGGTTCTGGACTTAAGTTAGATGTGCTTTGTTGTTCTTGAATTCATACGTAGGTCACTGTGTGTCTTAACAAAAAAAATAATCTGAAATAGGTCAGATTCAGGGACTGGACTGGGAATGAGAAATTTTGACAGTTCTTCAGGAAGCCTAGATAACTGTTCCTCAGAACCACATTAAAATACAAGGAAGTCTGGATCTTAAAGAAGCAAATATGCAAAAAGAGAAGTGACTCAAAACATTTGCACAGTAGCTTTAATGTGAAATTGTCATCATTCCAACATCTGCACTCTCTGACAGATTTGGCAGGACAGGCTGCTGGTTTTGTTTCCTGAAGTTGCCAGAGTTGGAGGAGGAGGGTGTGAATAGACTGCAAGTCTGGATGTTCTGTAGGGTTTCTCTTTAATGCAGAATTATTGATTCTCCACAAGAGGACTGATGTCACACAGCTTTTCAATAAACTGTCCTGAAACAAAACACTGCTGGCCAGTGTAATGAGCTCCCAGAGAGAGAAGAACAAAGAAAGACAAACACAAGGGGTGGGGGGCAAAGAAAGAGAGAGAGAGAGAGACAGGGAAAGAGAAGGAGGTAAAGGGAGTAAGAGAGAGAAAAACAAAAAGAGAGAGAGAGAGAAACAAAGAGAGAGACAGTGAAAGAGCAAGAGATATTTAATTACAGTGGGTACGGAAAGTATTCAGACCCCCTTAAATTTTTCACTCTGTTATATTGCAGCCATTTCCTAAAATCATTTAAGTTCATTTGTTCCTCATTAATGTACACACAGCACCCCATACTGACAGAAGAAACACAGAATTGTTTACATTTATGCAGATGTAATAAAAAAGAATAACTGAAATATTTCTCTGGTCTGAGGAGATCAAGATAGAACTTTTTGGCCTTAATTCTAAGTGGTATGTGTGGAGAAAACCAGGCACTGCTTATCAACTGTCCAATACAGTCTCAACAGTGAAGCATGGTGGTGGTGGCATCATGTCGTGGGGGTGTTTTATAGCTGCAGGGATGACTGGTGGCAGAATGGCAGAGGAGCCCTAAATTCAGGTGTGAAAATCTTTCCCAAAGGACTCATGGCTGTATGAGATCAAAAGGGTGCTTCCACTAAATACTGAGCAAAGGGTCTGGATATTTAGGACCATGTGATATTTCAGTTCTTCTTTTTTAATAAATCTGCACAAATGTCTACAGTTCTGTGTTTTTCTGTCAATGTAGGGTGCTGTGTGTATATTAATGAGGAAAAACTGTAAAAAAGACTGTAAGAGAGAGAAAAAAGAAGCAAAGAGAGATAGACAGAGTAAATAAAAAGAATGACAGAGGGAGAGCAACAGAGAGAGCAATAAAGAGAGAGAGAGAGAGAGAGAGAGAGAGAGAGAGAGAAAGAGAGAGAAAGAGGGAGTGAGAAAAAGAAAAAGATATATTGGGCAAGGGCAGGGTACACCCTGGACAGTCGCCAGCACATTGAAGGACCACATACAGAGACAGACAGCCGTTCACGCTCACATTCACACCTAGGAGCAATTTAGAGTGCTCAGTTAACCTATCCCCAATGCACGTTTTTGGCTGTGGGAGGAAACCGGAGTCCCCAGAGAAAACCCATACAGCCATGGGGAGAACATGCAAACTACACACAGAAAGACCCTGCGCCCAGGACCTTCTTGCTGTGCGCCACTGAGCCACCCATAAACATATATGCCGCCACTATGTCTAGAGAGAGAGAGATAGATAGAGTGGGGTAAAGAGGGAGAAAGGTAGAGAGAGAGAGAGAGAGGGGGAGAGAGGTAGAGAGAGAGGGGCTGTTTGGTGAAAAGGAATCGGTCGTGTTCAGCACCAGAAGCTCGAGGGAAAACTTAGCAGGTCAAATGCAAATGAATGTTGCTAAGCGACACGGTTAATGACTCTAATTCATATGCATGAAATGTGTGTTTAGGAGCGGTGTGTGTTTCTCTCTGTGATTATTTTTGATTATTTTGTTGTATTTTTCATAGGTAAACTGCACGCGGTGCTCTGAGGCCTGCAGCGCTCAGAGTGAAGATTCGCATTAATGTTCAGTCTCCTTCAGTCCACAGAGGGTTCAGCAGGTTCACAGTAGTGTTAAACACAGAGGATTATATTAAAAAGTGGAATTCCTTCCATTTTACAAAATTTCTCCATAAAAGAGAAACGTACAGAGTCACAGTGATGGTGAATGGAACCAGACGTCTCCCTTTAAAATCACTCACAGAAAGTTGTTATACAAAATGAATATAATGCCTGAAACATTGTTTTACTGGAGTTTTAAGAAGCTTTGGGGCAAAATCTAAATACATTCATAGTGGAGGGATATATGTAGGGTGCTTTGAGGTAAAACAGTCCCCAAAGAAAACATTTCATATTTGCTGCTATTTTACCATCAACATTCCATTTAAAAAAAGAGACATGTAAATTCACTGGGTGGGTTTGGAGAGTAAATAAATTGGCTATATGTGACATCAAGTTACATTCTCCACCACTGTAAAGGAATCCAAGTTTTATGAGGGCTTAGTCTGCAGAGTGAACTGAATTAAAGTCTATAAATAAATTTCAGGTTGAGTTTCTGAGGGCATGAATGTTCACTACCATGATGAGGCATCGGCAGTAAATATTGAGCTGGGGGTCAGAGGTCTTCAGCTTTATATTAAAGGCTGTATGGCTGTAAGAGCTGTTTTAGCACACACACATACACATACACCCCCCACCCCACTTACAGGAGCACCAGCAGGAGTAAAATAATATTCTAATAAATATTAAAGATTGATTTGAAGCCCTCTCTGGTAGAAACGTGTAACTTGAAGCAGCTTGTGGAAGAACAGCACTGGTGTTTGTTTATTCAGCTCATCCAACTGGAACTTCTTTTGAGCATCAGTGTGTGACGTCAGTCCATAAACAGAGGTGTGTGGCGTGCTGTAAACCCATCCTCCAGGAAACGTGTTGTTACTGCAGTGAAATAATTACTGCTATAAAAGTAAAAGCAGCTTTCCAAAAAACAGCAGGAGCTGAAGAACAAAAGTAAGAGCTCAGAAAAACTACTGAAGTCCAGAGTATCATATCAAACCACTGTGGACCTTCTCAGAAGGTCTGGCTTCTTGTATTATTTTCCATTTCACCTTAAATGTTGCATCTTACGCAGAGCAGCTCTAGAAACCCAAGAGGCTTCATCTGTGAGGTTTATTTGGTTTTCCTTATGGTCAGAAGCGGAAAGGAGGCCTTGGGTTTCAGAACATCTGGGGGTCTAACTTCACCTTCTACTTCAGGGATCGCTACAAGTTATTATAAAAACGAATTAATAAAAAATACAATTAAAAAGTAATTAATATAAAAAAGTATATGACAGTCCATATATGAATTGCAAAATATAACTCTTGCCACTAGAGGGCCACAAGGAGTCATAGCTAGTGCTGCCAACTTAGCGACTTTGTAGGCCATTTCTTCCAAGACCCCTTTTATTTTCAAAAAGTGCCAAGTGATAATCTAGTGACATTTTTGACGAATCTTAGCTACTTTCTGTACAGTTTTGTCATCAATATTCATCTGCCTGCTCTGCATCTGTTTGTCCAGGTGCTCGAATGGGAATGGTCTGCGCATGTGCAAGCAATACGAAAACACTGACTGACCATAAACCTTTCTTGGTTACTCTCACATATTCGCAAAACAAGTTGTATTATAAGCAAGTTATATTTTCAAGCAAAGTAAAAAAGAAATCCATATTGTATATATAACGCAGATGTTTCTTTTAGAAGACACACACGAACACCATCTCTTTCACCTTCCAAACCTCTTCTTTCCTTAATCAAGTAAACACACTTTTAATTTTTTAATTGCACAAACATGTAAAATAAATACATTAAAACAACGCCAACCTATATCCTACTTCCAAAAGATATTGAGGAAAATGGGAGTTACTACCAGAATTCAATAGTTGACTGAAACCCTACATTGATAGTGACATCAGGGCTTACTTTATGTAGTGTAAAACAGATTTTAATGCCAAGCTGTCAGACATTAAAAAGCATGCAGCTCACAGAATCGTGTTGAAAAGGCCAAGCCATACAACCAGGCTACCCAATCCAAATTGTCCTTTAAAAACACACAGACACTCTGAATCAGGCAGAGGAAAGCGTTGCTTTGTCTATCGGAGATCACTCTATTTTATGTGACCGTATTGGTTTAGCATGCAATGCAACATTTCCCGATTCCAGAATAGCCCAGAATTTTCGGATGCACTGCACTAAATGGACCAAGATGATAAATGGTGTCTGGCTCCATACTTTATACAAAGGCTGGTGGCTGATATTGTTAGAAATAAATACAGCCTCCTGCTTGAGGAAACTATGGATGTCGGTGTGTCCAGGTATCTGGGCGTTGTGTTTCATTACATTTTTGGCAGTGGCAACGCAGCATGACGTGATGACGTAATTTTTATGCAAATTTATATGCAAAGTAGTCATCTAGCACACTTAACTGGAAACACTTCAGGAATCTTGAAGTCGTCATCTGATTGGTTGAATTTTATCGGATTTCCGGGGGACGCGAGTGTCGCGTTTATTTTCGGTCCGCCGGGAAACAAAGCACAGATGTGTGATCGCAGACGTGTGATCACGGGCATGTGATCCTACTGATTTACTCGGTGTTTTGATCAGACGCCATTGTTGTTATACGTGCACAAACAGATCAATGACTTACTGCTGGTTTTCTTCTCCTTCTTTGATATTCTATGCTTACTGACTTGTTGCATCCGGTCTGTTGTGGACATTTCCACAAAACGTGACGCTGAACGAAACGAACTGTGATTGTTTTTTTGACATGTCGGTCAAACGGCCTTATGGGCGGGCCTTGGCCAAAGAAATGAATTTCAGACCTTCAGCCACCATCATCTAGTCATCTAGCAGCATCTAACGACTTTCTAGTAGAGCCCTGCGCTGGACTGTTCTTTTAAATTTGGCTCCTGCCCGCTTCCGCAGAATTTCTGATGATTCCTGCCCGATCTCCCTGTCATACATGAAAATATATTTCATAAATATATATATAAAAAGACGATCCATGTTCTATTATTGTAAGTTAGTGGCGTACGCTCTTACACATTTCACAACTTCAACTGCATCCTCCATTTTGCAATCAGTTTTGTCCCGCCCGCTGTCTCTGTTGCTCCTGCTCGCTCCCGGAAAGCAACCTTAAACCCGTCCTATCCCGCAAGATGTGCGACATCCCGCTCCCAATGCAGGGCTCTACTTTCTGGGTAAACTTGAGCTGCTTTCTGTAGGAGATAGTTGGCAACACTGGTCATTGCACTAGTGATTTTCATGAAAATCGAAAGAGTGTTGTTACTGTGTTCTCACTGTAAAGCTGCTAAACAGAGGTCTTAATGCTCTATACGAGTTTTCTTGAGTCTGCAACAACTTGTAGTACCATGGGTAAAGACAAGGTACTCAGATTTTTTGTTTTTGTTTGTAGAAAAATAAGACTTTTTCTGTGATTTTATTTCCAGTCTTTATAAACTTTTTATCATGTCATGCCTCACAGATGTCATGTCGAGCTTCACAAGCTGCGCTGTAGGACACTGACAGGAGGCCTCAGGAACATCTCACCTTTCCTGGAGATAAAAATACTGGACTCAGATCCTAAAACCGGTGAGAGGTTCATACAGAGTCTCTTATTGATGTGCTGGACGACCTTTAATAGTTGGACTAGACTTGCTGTCAGCTAAAATACAAGTTAAACTGCGTGGGAGCGAGAAAACAGACAAAGGACTAAACTCAACCAGTCAGTTCTCATTTCTGTGTGGTGTTCAGACACATTTCTCATCTTTTGCCTTTTATCTCTGAGCTGTTCAGACCCCAAGGGCCATCTGCCTGAACTGTAGATCTTTAGCAACAGCAGAACCCTCTGAACCCTCTGGTGGAGACTGTTTATAATGCAGGTTCCTATGCCCTGGCCTGGTCCTACTCATGTCAGGGTTCTAATGCTACAACAAACCCCATCTTGTTAGGAAAGTGGGCTTAGAGTGTACTTGGAAAATGTGGCTGAAAGGACAAGTCTTTCTAGACTTCAGTCCTTAATGGACAATGCTGATCACCCATTTCCACAAGGTTGTAGATGAACCGAGAAGCACTTTTAGCCACACACTCACCAGGATAAAGTGGGAACACCACAGAAAATCCGATAACCCCTCCCCCTGTCACTTACCCATCCATCAGACTTTATAACTCCTCACTGTCACACATCCACTCACCCACCTATCAGACTCCATAATTCCTCCCCCTGTAAAATCCACCCATCAGACTCTATAACTTCTCCCCCGTCACTCACCCATGCATAAGTCTCTATAACTCCTCCCCATCACACATCCACCCATCAGACTTTACTTCTCCTCCCCCGTTACTCACCCACCTATCAGATTCAATAACTCCTCCCCCTGTCACTCACCCATCTGACTCTATAAACCCTCCCCCTGTCACATACCCACACAATAAACTGCGATATCCTACTGCTACTCAGATGTGCAATTTCTTACTTTGTGCCAAATAATTCTTAAAATGTGCATGATCTGTATGTGCAATGGTTTATTATGTGCTATATAACGACTTACAGTACAATAATGGAACTCCAAAGCACTAATTGTAGTTATTGAATTAACTATTTATTTGTCAATAGCATTTATATCCAATTCTCTTACTGATCCCAGTAGTTTCTGGAGAGTTTCATTTTGACTTTACATTATATATTAGATTGTTGTTGTCTTTGAGTCTCTGTGAGTCTGTGCAGTCATAGCATAAGCAATTTCCTCCGGGATCAATAAAGATTTTAAAATCAGATTCAGACTAATGAGATGATTAGGACCAGGTGTGTTGGGAGCAGGGAAAGCTTTAAATATGCAGAACAATAATGCTACGTGGTGTGAATATGTGTGTGCTGTAATTCAGGATCACCCATCTCTTTTCACGGGTTTTGTAGTTTTCTTTATAGAAAAATAATCTAATCCCACTTAAACACACACATCTCACACTCTCCCTCTTGAGAATCCTTTTCATCATGTATTTGCAAATTAATTAATTTTGTTTTAGTTAAGACAAACATATTTTTGCAGTGCCCCCCACTCTCTCTTTCCCCCTCTCTCTCTCTTTCTCTCTCTGTCTCTCTCTTTCTCTCTTTCTTTCTTTCGTTCTCTCCCCCCCCCCCT
>JBBPDH010049378.1:11205-22152 GCA_037974565.1 Clupeocharax schoutedeni | reverse complement strand
TCTGTATGTAAGTGCGATTAAATGCGATTAATTAGATTAATTAATCGCCACACCATGTAATTAATTAGATCAAAAATTTTTGACAGCACTAATATATATATATATATATGTATAGTTTAAACATACATGTACAACTAATACTTATATACATACATATACTGTTGTTTTTCCTGTTGTGCTTGAGAGACACCATCGACCTTAATCAAATTCCTTGTATGTGCTCACTTATGTACCTAGCCTATAAACATGATACCAATTCTGATACTGTTTTTCAGAATACAACATCTCAGCAGCTGCCATAGCCATCTTCAGCCTGGCCTTCATGACCTTGGGCAGTCTGTGTCTCCTGGGTTCCTTCGGGAAGGGCAGGGACTACCTACTACGGCCCGCTGGCATGTTCTTCGCTTTTGCAGGTGAGATCAGAGCTTGATGAAATTCTCAAAGCGTATCCTTTTAGACTTAGTTAGTGAACTTTGGGAACAGTAAATGAATAGAAGAATCCAAGTTCCCTTATCCCAGATGTAGTCAATCAACCAAGACAGGTTGGCCAAAAAAGCACATATGTGTGCATGAAAGCTGTTACTCACCTTTTCAGGAGTTTCAGCATTATCTCATGTATCAGTACAGAGGTCATGGAGGTCAATCCTTGAATGCTCAAGAACATATAAGGGGCCTGAGCAGTGTAATAGGATGTGCATTGATGGATAATCTGGAATCACAGCAAAAACCACTAGGTTTCCTTTACCTCCCTTCAGGTCTCTGCATCGTCATTTCAGTGGAGGTCATGAGGCAGTCCGTCAAACGCATGATTGACAGCGATGAAACCATCTGGATCGAGTACTACTACTCATGGTCGTTCGCCTGTGCCTGCGCGGCCTTCATCCTCCTCTTCCTCAGCGGCATCAGTCTGCTCATCATCTCCATGCCTCACATGCCACGGAACCCCTGGGAGACATGCATGGACGCCGAGCCTGAGCCCATGGACTAACAGAGCGCCTAGTAAGAACACGACACTGACAGAGGTGTGACAAAATGCTGCATGCCAGGAACGCTTCACTTAGACAGCAGGGGGTTTGTAATTGTTACACAAATTGTATATACCATTGATTTTGTATGCTGTTATTGCGTTGTCTAAAAGCAATTGCATGAACTTTAACACAACCTTTATTAGGTACACATACACTACATGGACAAAAGTATTGGGACTGCCCATTACACCAAAAGGCCTTTAATATGGAGGCCCAACATGTTCTTCCACACTGAAGTCATCCAACAATGTCTTAACGGAGCTTGCTTTGTGCACTGGGACACAGTCATGCTGGAATAGAAATGGTTCTTCCCAAAACAGTCTACAAGGTTGAAAACGTGGTGTTGTCCAAAATGTCTTGGTATGCTGAAACATTAAGGGCCGTTTTCCCAGACAGGGATTAAGCATAGTCCTAGATTATGTAGTGCAGGGAACAGACATTTTCCATTGAAAAGGAAAGGGTAGTCCAAGACTAGGCTTAATCCCTGTCTGGGAAACTGGCCCCAAGAACCCAAACCCTGAATTAAGAGGTGTGACCCAATATAGTGCACCTTGTACCTATACTTATAAAGCCCCTTTCCATAGGCATACAGGTACTGCGCTGTACCTCAACCATACTGCGATGGCATGGAAACAGTCCAGTAACCGCCTGGTAACAGTGTTTCACACATTTATCCTCCCACAGTTTGTTCCTGTGCCAGCGAGAACGTTTTTCTGTCAGAGCTGCTTTTGCTATCGTGATCTTTTATTATTTATAAAAGTCTTTTCTTGGCTTTCTTTAGTTACCTGACCCAGCTTACCGGTTTGTGATATACTGGTACACCTTCACATTTTTTATAAGGTTAAAGATATATTTATTAGCATCTTAGAAATCTCAAAACTCACCGTAGTGCTTCTATTGCTGTTTATGTGAACAGACAGTAAAACAATGGCCTCTTTCAAAAACACTTCGACCAATAAGAAAGCAGTGGTCAGCCTGGCTGTGGCTCTCTTTTGGACCTGCCGTCAAGCAGCATGGGTATGGCTCAAGCACGGGTTGATTTATTTGTAACAAAAAACAAGTTGCCTGCGGGCCTGTTCAAAAAATAGCTCACCAGTGAGCAGCGTCTAACATTTAATTTTATACTATATTCTTCTTTAATCACATTTGCATTTATATAGATTTGAAAATAAAAAATATATATATATAAAAAAAACATTTAAAATGTTTACTATACATGAAGTTTCGATAAGTTTAGGTAAACTCTGTTCTAGTGTATCAAACTGGTAGCCTTCGTATGGCTCAGTATTTGCAACAACAAACATTTATTCGAAATGCAATGGTTCCTTGTGCCATTTGAAAAAGTGCCAACAGTTACACTATTGAAGGCACCATGTCTGTTACAGTCCATCAGGTTCATCCTTCAATGGAAAAAGACCACTGTAGGATCACTACTGATCAGATATTATTTAGGTGGTGGACCATTCAGCATGAGCATCAGTAGGGGCATGTTTGTGTGTGTTAAGCCATCAGGTCCAGCAGTTTTCAAACTCTTTAGTGTCATTGTTGGGTTGAAATTAGTCGCCAACTAATATACCCAGCCACCAGTGGTCCCATGGTCAGACATTGACCTCTGATGAAGGCATAGAGGATGACTAACAGATTGCTCATGGAAAAAGATGAGCTGTCGTCTCTTACTGCACTCTAAAGTGGCCAGTAAGTGCAGTGTCAAAACATCGGAGCATGGCATGATGCACTCATACCAGCGCTCCACACGCACTACCATGCCACAGTATTACTGCTTTGCTGAGACGGGTCCAGCACTCCAATATCTGGTCAGTGTTCCCCTTCCATTAAATGCTGGAGCACTCCAGTCAGTAAATAAAATGCACCTATAGTTTTTGGATGAAGTGGTCAATAAGTGTAGGCACAAAGTACACGACATACACATTCAAATGCTCCTTCTGATTAATTCTTTAGGAGTGTTCCACACACAGCTCGTAAAATCTTCATGATTGCCATCTGGAGCAGCAGGTGTCCTTAAACTTTAGTGTAGTTGTACTGGAAATAAATAAACAAACAAACATTTAGAAGCATTTCCATGCAAACACCTACACAGAATCCATTCATTATGAACAGCAGGTGGAATCTTCTCTAAGTACTGGCACTAGGTGAAGTGTAACTGAGGATGCAACCGTACATTTTCGTTCCTCTTTGACGTCCTTTCTTTACGAAACATTCTTTTAAGATGTTTTAGTCACGATTTGTAATTTAGGATCATAGTAAGCCTCATCTGTACAAATGCACCACCAGATAACATAAGTACGGTAGAATTAGATCTGTACGTAAGACAAGGTCCTGCCTGAGGTATTAGCTCATAAAAAAGTGTATATATGCACCGAAACTGCTGTACAGGTTGTAGATTTTAGTGACTCATTCACCAGAACAGAATAATACCTGGTGTTTTCCAGCAAGCCAGACTCCGCGCAAAAAAAAGAGCCAGATGTTGGCGACCGGTTCATGTCTCCTTTCGGTTACGAAGATTGAAACAGTACTGCTAATAAGGCACAACTCGCAACGGAGAGCTGTTTACAGTCTATCTCTAAAAATGCGTGTCATTTCTTAAGGGAAATGATATATTTGCCCCCAAAACGATAAGGTTTTCCCCGACCCTAGTCACCCAAAACAGTTCGCTTGTTTAGATTTGAACTAAAACTACTAGGCTCTGCATGACAATCACATGCAAGTCTCAAACTTCATCCAGTTCTTAAATAGTCTGCTAAAGCAAAATGTGGTTGCTGACACTGGGTGACATACTGTTATCTGGAGAAAAGAAGACACATGTGGCAAAAAACACCACCATGAAAACTGATATGTGCCGTTTTATAAAAGAAAATGTCCTTTGGGTTTGGTTAGGATTTAAGGAATGAAAAAAGGAAAAATTGTTCAAGCTTGAACTAGCTTGCTAGCAACATTAGCCTTGTAGCTCAGTATAAAAAAGAAGCTTCAGAACCCAAACAAATTAACCAGAGGATGGGTAGCTCTCTTTCGGGCCTTGGTTCCTCCTGAGGTTTGGTGAGCTTTTTAAAACCTGTTGCCTTTAGCTTGCTCCTTTGGGACTTGGATCCCGATTCTGTAAAGCTGCTTTGGGACATTCGTTGTAAAAAGCACTACATAATTAAAACCGAACTGAATTGTATAGTGACAATCATTGCAACATAGTAAATGCAAATTGCCCTTTAAAAAAAACCAAAAAAACCCAAAAAACAGGATCAGAGTCTATGCAAACCATAGACCCTAACAAACATCAGATGTTGCCCAAACCCACTTTCAATGTTTGAGGAAGTTAACATCTCAATCAAGGCAAATTATCCTTTGCCCAGTTAAGCCTAGCCCCAAATGAGCAACTTTATATTATACTGTCACTGTTATTGTGTGGAAAGGATTCTGAAAACTCTTCCATCACCAAGTGGTGCCACACAAACAAAGGCAGGTTGACTGTGGTATGGAAAATGAAGCACACAGCATTCAATTCTTTTATCCTCCTTTATTCTTATGTACAGTTTGAGAAAAGTTTGTCTACAGCTATACAATTTTTTATAATATTTTTTGTCTGAGTTGATTCACCACTCAGCTGCTGGCACAAGAACACACCGATAATGATTAAGGAATTCATGATGATTAAAAAAATAGCCAGCTGGGGGAGGGGGGAAATCACTTCAACAAGTTTACTTCTGATAGTTGATGCAAAGAGAGCAGACATAATTAGAGGAAAAGTAAGACAGGCAGCTAAGTGGTCAACCAATTCATTGTGTTTTTAAAAATCTTTTTTTTTCTGTTGTTTTCATATTTTTGTGTGTGTTTTTCTTCAACATTTTGGTATTTCTTGATATATATGCTGATTTCTGTTTGTAAAACCACAGATGTCAAACTGTAAAAGAACCAACTAACTAAAGTAAGTAAAAAATAATAAAACGCAAAAAGTCTAACTATCCGACAAAATCAAAAGACTTTTTTTTTTATTGTTGAGGTTTTTTTTGATTGTTATTCTATTTTTTTAAGCCTTTTCACTTTAACAGGTGTATATAATTCATATATATTCACTTATTTAAAATACGAGTAATACCCATTGCTACTATTTGAACTCCCTATGCTAAGGTCTTTTAACAGAGAGATGGGGTCGCTGTTCTTTTTGACCTGCTCGGGCAGTGGCCGGGGTTTCGGGGGGGCTCGGAGGGCGCTGGCGTAGGACATGGTGGGGGGCTTGGAGTGAGTAGAGGCCTGGGGAACTCCTGGGCTGGTGTTGCCTCCTCCTCCGGGGTCCGGAGGCGTCTGCTTGCTGGGCATGAGGGGTGGGAACTGTCCATGGTGCTGGAGAGATGTGAGACTAGTGGGGTGGGGCGGCTGCTGCAGACAATCGGCCTGACTGTGCTCCTCCGCCGGGTTCATCGTCTTAGAAACTGAAAGAGGACCAGAACGCACTGTTACAGATAATGCAGAACTGTTCAGCTAGTGTTCAGTTTTAAAACTTAACACAATAATTACCCGAGATCTGCTTTTGTATTTCAGTGCTTTAACCAAATCTCTTTAACTCCACAAAACACATCAAGAACAATGGATTCTCCTGGAATCTTCTATTAAAAAGGTAATGACTTTTGCCTGCCCTTTAAAAAAAAAATGCTTCAGTGTTTACATTACACTACCATGTACCAGGGGACAAAGAAAAATAATCTCCCCTTTATTCCACTCCCTTGTGAGAAAACTAAAAAAAATCACTAAGAGTATACTGTGTGAAATGTTGAATAAAGAATTCTATAATCAGTTTCTTATACTATTTTTTGTCTGTTCAAACTTATAACAGAAATAAATCTCCTGACTTATCCTGTGTGAGTTGTGTTATACTGTGATACTACATTTTAGCCCTTCCATACACACTGTAAAATGGTAATAGTATAGTATAGTTGAAAAAAGCTCACTTATTTTAGAACAAGATACATTTTTTACCAGAAATGTTTGGTCTTTAGTAATGGCTAAGCTATTTTTAATTTAAAGAGTAAGAGTGAGGAGACCTGGGTTAGCACTTTCATCATCTAACACCAACACCCAAAAAAAAGAATTAAAAAAAATCAAAACCTACCTAAAATGTCCCTGTGAGGGACAAGGTGGCTCGCTCCATTGCATGGAATGTTGTGGAGAGGAGCGGTGCCTGGGTTTGGGCCAGGGCCGCTGGTGCCAGGCCACAGGTCTGCTGGGGGGTATCTGTAGGAGGGCGTGGGGTGGTCCTGAGGGTCCTTACACTGGACCACGCTCTCTGGGTATGGCTGAGGAGAGCTGGAAGAGATGCGCCTCTGGTACAGTGGCCGACCGGGCCCTCGTGGTTCATACTGAGAGAGAGGGAGACAATGAGCAATTTAGAAAAGTATAGAGAAAAAGGAGGAGCAAGGTTGGTTAATCATTTTTGTGGGGGAGAACTTTCCTATTCATTAAGAACCTGGGAAACCTGATACAATATAACTTTTTAAAATGCACCAAAATTTAAATGACCAGTGGCTGTTTTCAGTACAGGTGACAGATGGGTTTTACGGAATGATTATCATCCCAGAAACTTCATATCATTGCTGTGGACTGGCCAGTGATGACACTAGCAGTGCTGGGATTAAAACCCACAACCTTCTCCCTACCCACCAGGCCAATAAACGCTCCAGTATACAAATAACTGACCCCTTATGAGTTTTGGTAGAACTACTGGCATTGAACATGAAACAGTCTTGCGCCATTTCACTAAACACAAAAAGAGCCTCACCTCTTCTACACTGTGCAGGGTGCTCTGTTGGACCTGGAGCTGCTGCTGCTGCTGCTGTTGTTTCTGCTGCTGGTGCTGCAGCTGACCAAGAGGGCCCTGCTCCTGCCGGGGGCCCATGGATCGTAGCCCGAATGGCAGAGGTGGGCCCAGCACCTGGCTCTGCTGTAGGCCAGCATGAGGCCAGTGAGCCTCAGGGAGGAGGTACTTGATAGGCAGGGGGCCGGCTGTGTGCTCAGGGGGCAGGGAGAAGGCGGCTTGGTTGAAAGCCTGATGCTGGTGGAAGGGTGGCATGGTGGAGGGGAGATCGCGGCTGGTCTCTGGGTAGGGAAAGGCCCCTGGGGCAGGGGTGTGATTGTGGGTGCTTGTGGAGGTGGAGGAGGGTGAGGGCAGTTCTCCTGGGCTATGGGGCTGCTGGACCTGCCTATACTGCAGCAGACGTGACTGAGGGGGTGGCATGTCGGCAGCTTCCCGCTGCTCGAATGGTTCCTGAGGGAGCATCTCTCGCAGCAGACCAGGATACCTTCAGATCAGAGAACACGAGGAGAGACTACATTAGGATCTCCTTATTCATATCAAGATAACTGGATAAAATATGCTTGATAACTTTAGCATTAACAGACAAACTGCAGTGGCAAACAAAACTGTCAAAATAAACAAAGAAACCAGCACTATTACATCAGTTAATAAAGATGCATAGTTTGCATATAAAACCTTAGCAAAATCAGACTGATATCAAAATTTACCAATATCTCTGACAAAATATATACTATTGGGACATTTGTTTAAATGGCATCTCTGTCTTGTGTCTTAATCCAGAAACTTATACCAAAGTGTAAACCTCAATGTAAATGTCTTATTTTACCTGTAACAACGATGGTGTTCTGACTCACCTGGGCATAGGTGCTCGAGGGTCTTCCTCGGCAGTGGGGCCCAGGCCCCAGTTGGCCCGAAGAAGCTGTTGCGGGAGCCGCAGGCCTGGTTGGCTGAGATGAGCCAGCTGTTGAGCCAAAGGGAAGGGAGGTCCAGCACCTGGCAAGAAGGGCCCAGGATCATTCCACTGTCCCAGACGAGCTGCCTGCTGTTGTTGCTGCTGCTGCTGGGGACCCAGAGCGTCTAGGCCTGAACAGCTCTGGCCATCTAAAACAGCAACAAATAGCTTTCAGTGCTAGTGTGGGTGTGTGTTTGAAAATGTGTTTAAAACTGGGGTGCCCACGGTTCTGGAAGACTGTTAGCTTGCTGATTTCTCTGCTTCCAAACTGAGTTTGGCACCCCTTTAAAATCTTAGATAAAATGCTACAATGGAAGTATGACACTGTGTGGAATTAAAAATCAATCAAATAAATATAAAATTATAAAGCCAATTATTAAAAATGAAATTTAAGCAAAGTAGTATTGCAGGTATACCCAATGTATCTCCCAGCAGTGAGTCCAAGCTTTCCTCCCCAAAACTGTTGAGGCGCATGGGCTGCTGATGTGGCTGCGGCTGTGGCTGAGGATGAGGATGAGGGGGTAGGCCTCTCACTACATTCTTCAGCTCCTCAGGCATAGCCCCCACAAGGCCTTCCCCTCCGTCCAGCCCCTCCAAGCCAGGGGACTGCAGGCTACGCTGGCTCAATGGGTGGCCGCTGAAGAATGAGGGTGGGAAGGTGGGCTGAGGGTGTTGTGGGTGCATGGCCCCCGGGTGTTGAGCCTGCATGCGCAGAGGAGGTCTTGGGAGGCCGTACTGCTGTGGAAAGGGACCGGGGGCAGGATGGGGAGCAAAACCAGGGTGGGGAGGGGCCAGGTGAAAGTTGAGTGAGCGCTGGGCTGGTGGTTCTTTTCGCAGGAGGCGGCTGGGAGGAAAGCCGAGGCCAGCATGGGTCTCTGGGCTTTTGTTCTGAACCGGCTCCGGCTCTCCCTGGAAATGAGAGTACCCCCGATTACACTCAACCAATGATTTAATGGATAGGATTGCTTTAATGTATCGGTTACATCACTGTGGTGTCAGAACAGCATGTCCAAGCTTCATCTAACAGTAAATAACAGCACTTAACACATTATCCACAGTGATTTTGGCCCATACCAGTACTGAGTATACCACTGGCAAACCCATAATTTGAAAAAACATTACCATAATGACATTATCTAGCAACTTCATACTTAAAAACTGGGTTTAAAGCAGTCTCCATAGACAAAAATTATGTTGAAAACTGCAAAAATGGGCATTAGGCATTTATTATACAAATCATCAGCTATCTAATAATGGACGGATACCTGTTTCTCCTTCAGTTCAGGTGCTTTCCTTTCAGGTGTCAGCAGCCTGCCATGCTCCACTTTTCCATTAATATCAACCTTGCCTGTGATGAACATCACGGTAGTACATTAGAGCCACAGAACATCACAAATAGCACAGCGAGAAAACTCTCACCTTATCAACCCTGCTTTGACAGGGATGCTTAGCAAATTAATCTAACAGCATCAAGCTTTCCCCCCCAATCACAAAATGAAGCAAAACACAACAGAATGTTTTGAGAGCACAGCTGCATAAAATAAATAAATAAATAATAATAATTATAATAAAAACTCTTTCCAGCTGCAACCAGGAATTTCATTTTCATGACAAGATTTTGGAAAATGAGCAATGATGATGAACATTTATGCAGTTTTGCATACAAATTTTGTACACTACTCAGAAATATAAATCTGAGATTATAGTAAAGCAAAACGCTGCTGTCAGATCATCAGATAGCCTACACTCTGCCGTTTTTTGGATATTTTAAGCAGGCTACAGCTCCATGCACTGAATGCTCACTCAAAGCGAGTACCTTATGTAAGCCACATTATTACGCCCCCCCTTCAACATGCATCCACAGCTCAGACCACACAAGCTCATTTACAGTAAGTATCTACAAAGTCTGGTAAGGCAATTTTGGCAGATCATGCAAAATCTATTCTTTCAGCTCTTTCCTTTCTTGTCTGGCCAAGAAAATGCAACAATGAACAAACAGGGTTGGGGTAAATTGAGAGAAAAAGTATTCGGCCACCTTGTATTAACCTCATTAGCACTTTGTCGTAATGATCTCATGTGTCTACACCAAGAATCACTTCATTCTCTGCACCCGTGCTGGGTACCCGTGAAGGACTTTTCAATCAGACTCAAGTTAATAGATCCTGCAAGCAATTTCAGCTCTTTTCAGAAAACATCCAAGTAACTGCATGTTTGGGTCGTCATCATCTTCCCTTTCTTTACAGATTTCAGTATTTTCAGAGAGATTGAGATTGATCTTCCTGATGCTTTGTTCCATTCATGTTTCCCCTTCAATTTGATTCTTTTTTTTTTTTTTTTTTTTTAAATGCACCTTCATTTAGGCTGACGAATGCATATTTTTTTGGCTTATATTTATAAGTATACAAAAGATGTGTACACCCGAAGTGGATATAAACACTGGAAGTGTCTGAATGCTTGTTTTGATTCACTGTATAATGAAAAAGCATGTTCCTAAACAATAGCTGCAGCTGAGAATATAGTACCATTGCCACTGGGTTCCTGTAGCAGCTCCTTGTCACTGGGTGGCACTTGGGTGAGGCCGATCGGAGAGGGCTGGCTCAAGCCATACAGAACCGGAGATGCACGACTGGCGGGTGGCCGCAGGTTCAGGTTGTAGGCTGCCATGGCTGCCTGGTGGCTCATGATGCGGGGGTCCATGGGAAAACGACTCTGATATCCTGGCCATGGCAACTGAGAAATGCCACATGAGAGGAATGGTGAAAGGATTGAAGGAAAAAAGAGACAAAATTTCAAGACATCCCATTCACAAATGATCAGCTGTTGCTAGGTTGGAGAAAAACATGTTTACAAAAAATTGTTCTTTAAATAAACTGACATTTACAGTGGGCTACTTCAAATACTTCCCATATCTGTGAGAAGTCAGACAATTGCTACAAATTGGTTGATTAGAGGTTGAATGAAATCTTTGATCATGTTCTGTACAGCTTGTCCAGACCAACAACTGCTGAGAAAGTAAACTGTTGTTGGTAGTTTGGCGAGACTAAAAACGTGTTCTAAAAGGTATCATTAGATGAGCCAGGAATGGATAAAACCCTGTTATAAAGGTTATCCGCTAAACCTTAGTGTATTAGCATTTACTGCTGCCTCAG
>JBBPDH010049378.1:0-11105 GCA_037974565.1 Clupeocharax schoutedeni | reverse complement strand
CAGTCAAATGGGGAAGCAGACTGACAGGAGTGAACGAAAAGTGGTGGGAAGACTCAACTCATTGTTTATATGACAGATGTTTGGCCCGTGTTCATGAACAAAGGCTCTGTATGTCTATCATAACTGCTCACTGTGATTAAACAGGAGATAGACACACATGCATGTGGTCATACATCAATACTAAAGCAAAGAAGTCCATTACAATCATTCTTTCTGTGCTATTCCTGTCCCAGCACAGGGTCAAAAGCAATTTACTGACAAAGCATTACTTAAACCCTCAGAGCTTTAACCCTTGAAGGTTATGTATATGTAGAGGTGTTGAATCCCCACTCCCCCCACTTCAATTAGCCAAACTGAGAAAAGTGACAATGCAGATTCCAAGCTTTCAGTTCATGAGTAGAAAAGGAGATAATGTAATTATCTAAAATTGCAATTAGATACTATGTACTAGTATGAATAATATGCATTAGGTAACTAGATAATTGATGAATTTCCACCATGTAACTTCCGCATGAGTGTGAAAAATACACACATATATATATATATAAACTGTAGACTTAAAGTGTTAAACCCGAGCAGAAACACTAACTAGCCACATGTGGAGATGAGCGCTTTGAAGCATGAGGATAAGCTGTCCGACACTCACCGGCAGGGGCATGGGCATGACCATGTTGCCCCCATAAACAGCGGGCACATAAAGGATGCTAGCTCCGGTATGAGGGTCAATGCGCTGGACAGGGCTCGGGGATTTGCCGGTGGCTGGTGCTCCTCCTCCGGGTGGGGTAAAAGCCTGGATGGGATTTCCCATCAACACGGCAGCACTGGGCTGAACTGCAGACACAAGAAGTCATTAATGAGACAAGACTCAGAGAAGCCATTACACAAACCTTCAAAGCATGCAGCAATCAGTGCATGTTGGTAATGGCTGCAGCTGTTATTTGACAAGAGCATACACAACAGCATAACGGGTGTAAACACTTTCCATTTAAATCTCATCAATGAGTCAGTGTGCCACAAGAATGGAAACCAAGCAGTCAGATGAAGAGATCAAACAAACACATCAATGTTTTTCATCCTGCTTTCAATCCGTCACATCTGTACTGTACCATGAGTTACCAGAGAAACAGATATGGTTCTCTGTAGTGCACAGTGTAGCTTAATGCAGTTTTATTAAGGTAAACAGGTTTATTGTTCTTTGCCATCGGTTTTATAGGGGTACATCCTTCCTGACTTGTGTCACAGAATCCACACACAAACAGCACTAAGGAAAGATTACAGTCTGTTCACATTAAAAGCTAGATAGGCTAAAGTACAGCCTCCACATGGTATGATTTGGTTTAGAATAAGAATTTGGTACAGAATAAGATCATTTACAGTATTGACTCTTTTGTATAACGCTTGATATTTGCTTACTGGAATTTAGACATAGCCTAACAGCCTATTGACTTCCATTACAAGTCAGTGACAGCACAGAAAAATGTGCTGAAATGGTTGTCTGTGGTAATCAGCAGAGCACTACAGATGAGGAACTGTAGGAGATTAAACTGATAAACAGCAGAATATTTCTTTAATGGCTGCTTCCCATCTCTTCCCACGGCTAAATTTTAGTCGGAACAGTGCATAAAAGATCAGTAAGTCTTTTATGCACTGTGCAGCAAATGAGTATTGTGTCACACATTGAAATCAACTTGACTTTTGAAGTGTATTCAAATTCACAGTATATTCATTGTGACCGCTCCAGCTAACAAGGTCTCAGGATCAGCCCATTACAATGTCTACACATGTGCACAGGGACAAATACACACATACTGATGTGCGCACACAGTCATTTACTGACACGCAACTCAATCCAGGCCAGTAATTCTCAGTAAATTGCAGCGAGTGCCACATAATGCAGGAGTCATGTTTTGATTGGGAGAGAAGTGGGGCCTGAAGGAAGCTGGATCCACTTGAATGGTCTCAACACTCCCTCAGCCTGAGTGATGGCAAAACTGAAGCTCCTCTCTCCTTTCTCTCTTTTTCTGCTTCAGCGACCACTCAAGCGGCGAATCCCAAACTAATAACCTCGACTCACAGCGACAGCGGTTGCAAACCATACCAATAATGTGCCCATATGCTCCTCTATCAGAGAGCAAAGAAAGAAAAAAATACTTCCTCTAAGCAGCTGCTGAAACCCTTCCTGACCTCACACAAAAAGCGTCCTTGCTGACACACCAGGAGACAAACAGAGATTAATAAAACAAAAATGCTATTTCTACATCCGCCACATCCTCAAGAGCCATAAGGTCACGGACTCTTCAGCATGGCATTGAATTGGTCACAAAAGCCACAATAGGGAACACTGACAACAGCAGGCATGGCTATGGCGGCCATAAATAAATACAGAAACGCCCCAGCTGTGGCAGTCAAAGTCACTACATACCATATAATAAGCATTATAGAGTTCAAATGCGCAATAAATACACCCCTACTGATGTTGTCCATTTACATCCCCAACACAAAAACAGGCAGGCCCTACAGAGGCATGCAGACGGGTCAAAAACATCAAAATGTGATAGGGTGAGAGGTCAACGAGAGACTTACCAAAGCCTTCAGGAGGGAAGTGCTCTGCGTGATTTGCAAGCTGTCCTTTTGCCTAAAGATAGACGAAGAAGAGAAGGGGGAGGAATTTAGTTAAGGAGAGAAAACTGGCATCGCCCCTGTGTCCTGTATCTGTTATAGGGCTAAGGGCTGGATATGGGCCTGGGGGGGGGGGGTCTTGTACATCCTGCTGTAAAGTTAAAAGGCCACAAAGCTGAAATGTCCTCTAGCAGGTCCATTTTTGTACCCACCTGAGAAATATTGAGAAGCATTTTATACACAAATGGACAATTATTGTAGTGTTTTTTTTTTCAGGGTTAGAGAGTTCATACACCAACAGGCAAAAGAAGTGAACATAATCAATTGCCAGTTGTTATTTCAAACCTCTAGTAAACAAATTGCAATGGGACAACATTCATTTATTGTAACAGTAACAGCTTTTTCCACAAGGTAGTCTCTGACGGGGCTGGAGAGGAGAGCGTACGGATGAGGAGAACAGCTGTATGCGAGTGTGGGTGTGAAAAGAAGTCCTGAGGTTATAGAGACCGCATAAGAGAAGGGAAATGATGACTGGGGATGCTGGCCATGCAGAGAATCATTCATTGGCTTACAAAGCAGAACAATCCATTTCTTCACCGTGTAATTGCACTGAGGTATCACACAGACTTTGGCGCCTTGCTTTTGCAATGCTGGCAACGACTTCCCAAATCAGAGCTCATTGATGTAATCCCGCAGGAAAGCATGCCTTTTCATGATGGATCAGTGTCATTTGTGGGCATACAGAATGACACTCAAACGGCATTAGCAGCCGATTCAGCGAGTGAGCTAGTCCGAGTCCTAGCGGCTCTGGAATGTTGCTGTTCAGGGGTCAGCTGGATCGCTGTTAATGTGACTCGCTGTTAAATGGAAGATTACAGAACATGTCATTTCAATACCAAATGATGAGTAGCATGTGCAAGAATGTTCTATTTAAAGGGAGGGGACAAAAGGGACATCTGTTTAAAAGGGACGCCACACAATTAAAATAATTGAATACAGCTTATTTTCATCACTGATATCCAGGGATCCATTTTCCACCCAACAGGTGTTTATCATGTATATCACATACAATACCAGTACGAGTATGATCACCATTTGAGTACCAGAATGTGTCATTTCTGACATATAAAGTCACCAAATATATTTATAATGTGGATCACCAGACAACTATTACTACACATTTTTGTGCGATTCAACGACGAGCAATTTGATCAGATATGATAGGAGGTCAGACATTAACTATTACACATTCTTTCCATGTTAAAAGGGAAACTTGTTTTGACATTTTCCCTCATTTTGACTGGTAGTGCACCCATTAATCTATTTTTTTAAATAAACTAAGCTCACAGTGTTTGAACTAAGTGAAGAATTTAATTGTGTTTTATTCACATTTTGCACTGAAATTATGTTGGTATTTAAATAATCTGATTTATTATCCCTTTGCAACTCCCAAAGTTACAACCTTTTGGCAAAGTTATTCCCATTCGGTAAAGAACAAAAGCAATGGTGGTGTCAGTAATTGTCTCAGGTAGAAAAAGGGTGTAATTCACAGATAACCATGTTCAAAGGCCAAACTTACTTTTAAGAACTGCGTCTATGTTGGTACAATGGAGCCTGTTTTAGAGGGTTATATACAGTATTTGTCCATTATACCCCCCTCCTTTTTTACCCATTCATGCTTTTCATTTAGAAAAGTTGCATTGGCTTTCAAAACGAACAGTCTCCATGGCAACGGAGAGCATTAATCACGGAATCAAATCACCTCAAATAGAAAGGTGGCCTTTTCTGCTCCTGTTTGGTGGGACCGGGAAAGCACATCTAGGTTTGAGCTATTAGAGAGCTCTCAGGAGGAATAACTCTCAGTAAATCCAGCAAAAACAACAAACAGGAGGACAGTTGTGTGGTGCTGTGTGACTTGCGTACAAAACAGCATTGTATGCACCTTGTTTATTCAAGAAAGTAAATGTATGTGAATGAAAATAAAACAATAAAACATTTCGTGTGCTATTAAGTTAAATGACTGTCATTTAGTCTCTAATGCAACAAGGAGGCCAACCAAGTTACCATGTTAAATGAGAAATAATTGCTAGGTCAACTTTAATCTAAAGACAGAATGTATTCGGCAGCACAGAAATGAATGGGAAAATGAGAACAAGACAAAACAAGGCAAGTGATGGATGATAAAATAGGCGGTGTGTGTAAGTGAGAGCAAAACTCAAGAGAAAGACAGGGAGACAACAGACTAGGAGGGGGGGGGGGCAGAGAAAAGGATAGTGAGGCAGATGAAGACAGGTATAGAGGGAGGGAAGTCTCTTCAGTCATCTTCTCTGGCATGTTTACCTCCCAGCCCCTAAGGGAGCGAGATTGATTGGCATATTATTCGTCTGGGGTCTCGCTCCTGCACGCTCATTCTCAGACGAATGCTCCCCACCGCCCAGTCAAGCCCAACCACTTTTATTAATGTCACACAAAGAGCGTGAGCACGATTCCACTCTCTTCAGTACCTGCCCGTGATCAGAGCTGCTGCTGTTCAACATAACCCCCTACTTACCATACACTACTACACAGCAACAGCCAAGCATTACCCGCCACGCTGCTATTGTTAAGCCTTACACACTACCCGTCACAAACTACAGACAAGCCTTAGCCACTACCCACCACACATACAACTACCAAGCCTTTCCTACTACTATGGCCAAGCACTACTCACCATATTACTACTGTCAGGCATGATCTACTATCCACTACACACTATTACAGATGTGCCTCACTGTTTATCCACCACATACACTATAATGGACAAGCCTTCTCGATCCTCCATTCTATTATTAACAAGTATTACTCACAGATTTTATTTAGACTTTATTTACATTATTCTTGTGCATCTGTGTCGTGGCAGTCACCACATAAGCAACTTCATCCGGGATCAATAAAGTTCTCATTCTGATTCTAATACCCACTACACATGAAACATACACGCACATTACTACAGACAAGCCTTACTGTCTAACCATCCCACTACAACTGCCAAGCCTTACCCAGCATACACTGCCACTGCCACCACTTACACATATCACATCCACACTGGCTCTGACCATCATCAGCCTAGTTCCCCAGGCATAATAGAATTAATCATAAACTACCTTGCTCAAGGGAACCTCAGGGGTGCTTTGCATTATTGGGTATTGAACCCACGACTTCCTGATTGCGGGTCGAACGCCCTAACAACTAGGCTCCCAGCTGCCCAAATAATACAAGTTAACAGTTAAACACAAAAAACCTAAGGCCAAAAGAATAATGATCCAAAATAGAAACATGTCAGACAGATCAGACTGCTGGACAGAATATTAAGTTCTGTAAAATCTAACAGTATGATCCAGGTAGGATGTTAATAGTAGTCAGTACCTTGGGTGGGGAGTGCTGGTGCTTGCTGGGACCCTGGAGATGCTGGGGTCTCAGGGCGCGGGGGATGAATTCCGGGGCTAGGGGGTTCAGCACATAGGTCTTCTTTAGCTCCAGAGCCTCCAGCTGGGCTTTGATCTGCTCAAACGTGATGCCGTGCAGACTGCTGTTCTCGTGGCAGATGGAGATGAACGTTTCCCAGAACTTTCTGTACGAAGACACAGAAATGTGTACCGAGTGAGACAGTCCACAATCACAGACGTGTTTGCTGTAAACAAAAAGAATGGCCTTAAGCAGTAATGTCCAAATTTGCTGCTGGAGAGCTACATAGAATTCAGTTCTGACTATGGCTGTAACGATGCATCGGAATATAGTATCATGGCAATGCAACATGAATGTTGTCTCTGAACTCAAAAGCAGTTACAGAGCATCAGACCAGGGATGAACAATACAGTAACAAACTCTCCAAGAGCAGGGTAACGAAGCCTGCACTGAAAATAGTTCATCTGTTTCTGAAAACTGCTGGGGAACAAATCCTGCAAATGTCATTTTAGATGATCGATATAGTGGTGAAAATGGGAGTGGAATCCAAACTAAAGCTTGAACTCATGTGGTCAAGTCAAATTTTGCTTTCTGGGGGGCACTCAAGCTGCTGAGCTGCAAGAAAACACCACTGCAAAGATCTAGAATGGGAATGCAGCCCACAAGCAAACTTGTTATGCTTAGTGGCTGTCACTAGCAGGCAAAGCCGAGAACATGAGAAGAGGGGGTGGGCGGAGCTCTTTCTGGCCTTGCTGCCAGAGCATTAGAAGCACTCATATCACAGCCACTCAAGCCAAGAGAGCCCGCAGGGAACACATTTTCATTATTAAGCTAGCATTTAAATACAAGCCAGAAAACGGCTACCCGTGGCACACCAACGTCCCACATCAACAATGTACTGTGAGTCGAAAATGCTACAGTCATTTCAGTCCAGAACTGAGAGAAACCAACTGGGCATCCCCCATACAGCAAGGCTTTAAAGTGAATAATAATAATGAAAAAAAACGACAGTCTAAATTCAACTGCCTTCTCTGTGCTTAATATCGAGTCCTAATATAGGTCTGATTCTTAATTCTGTGATAATGGCAAAAAGAATTTGCCAGAATGACTAGAGAGCCAATGGCTACAGACCTCTCAAAAGAAAATGAAGATAAAGAGGATCCACAAAGACACTGGTCTTTTCTCTCAATAACTGTCTAGGGCATCAAAGACCTTCCAGTTCTCAGCAGGGCAGTCTTGTAGCATGGGACAATAGGTTTAATCGAGTAATATTTGGTCTAATTTGGGGAAATGAGAGTGCTAATCGCTGATGCTAATGCAGGGAGCGAGGGAGGCTTGTGTCATGGTCTAGACGGCACCGTCCTGCATCTCTGCTCAACTCATTAGAGCCATTCCGAAGACGGGCTCCATTAACTCTGGCTGGGAGGCAGCTGGGGCACACAGAGGACACGACAGCCCTCACACCATGCCTAGCACTGGCTCTGACAGAAGACGCTCCCTCACCCTGATCCAAGATCAGTTTCAAAGTTTCTCTTCTGCAACAATTCAGAGCTCGAAGGATCTTTCACGAAGTCTGAAGTGGTCATGATGGATAAGCTTTAAACACATTTTCATTATGAATCTTCCAACCATCTATAAATATTCATTACCTTTAAAGCAAATTTCACAAACTAGAAAGACTTTACTAAAATTTGTGGCCAAAAAAAGGAATGTTTTTAACAACAACAAAAAAAACAACAACAACAACAACAACTCTGTAATGAAGACAAAACACATACTTGATAAAACCAATCCTTCCAATAAGACAAACTACCCTATCCCAGAATGCAAAGTGTGAGAGCTTTAATAACAGAACAGCTTGTCAAATAAAAAAAAAAAGTGTAGCTATAATTTGTACTTGTCATAAGCATGTAAGGACTTTCCTTTCTGCCCTAGTTACTTGCTGTGTTCTACATGCCAAGTGGGACACTGTGATTTCAGAATGTATGAAACCTGTAATAAAGTTTTCGGGTGAACGTTGGTGTGAAGAGCAATTACAAGTTGCTTGTCCAATATCTGTCAAAATGTGAAATAGTTTATCTGGTGCCACTCAGACTTTTTGAACTGTATGCTTCTATGCTAATTGGCAAAATAGAGAACAGGAGGAAAACCTCTTTCAAACACCATTCCTTATTTCCATCAGCATTAAATGATTTCAGTGTTAGATGATCAAAACTTTGCTACAGATCATTTAATAGTTTTTTTTTTTTTTTGCCCAAAACATGAAAGCACCCTTATCAAAATGCCGTTTTTAACAATAACAATTTTGGTGCAGCCTCAATAATGATTTTTTTAATGAGATTCTACAAGTACAAGCTAGAGTCTATGGTAAAAAAAAAAAAAAAAAACATTTGGTCAAGAAAAGCGGTTATCTTTTTGGCCATCCGGTGTTATGCGCTGATGCTCTGAAGAAGCATATCCGATTTATCTAATCAAAGTCTTAATGAGAAAGTGAAAGATATAAATCAGATGTGAAGGTTATCACAGCTATGTGAACCAGCCCTTAAATTAGATTAACTTGCTCTAGGGAAAACAAGTTTTTGGGACACTAAAGACAACATGTCTGAGGAGCGACAGTGAACATAGATGATGTATGAATGACCCTGGTCTCCTGTTGGTGAAGCTTATAGCTGGTCTTTAGATTACGGAGTTGCCAACGCTGTCTGTTAAACACGCTAGCATTAGTTTGGCTCAGAGCACCACATCTCCTCCTACCACAACACACACAAAGATTGATTTAATTGCTGGGCCTTTCAGTTTGACATTTCCTGTGGTTGGGCTCCAACGATTGGCTGACGCAAGGCAGTCTCCATAGCGACCAGTGAGCTGCAGCTAGGGAGGATAGGGATCGGGGAGCAGAGGCTGATGGACAGTCCTCTCAAGAAGCATGTGTGAACACACACACATCCCGAGTTTGTCCTTGTCTGTCAAACATCCTGACAGCAACACATTTCACACTAAACAGCAACAGCAAAAACGTAAGTTACAAATCAAAGACTTAATTACACAAAAGCTTGAACCCCCCAAACACTGCATGTAAGTTTGCCACCGATTCCAGCATTCAATCTCAGCTTTGGCATGATTACACACGTGCGCACACACAAATCAGTCAATTGGCAAGTGCAGTAGCTTCACACCATTTTCCTCCCAAGGCACCCTGGGAAAAGGTGCCAAGTGCATTCATGTTTTTCTCACTGGGTCCTGACGCTAAAGGGCCCAGCATGAGGCTGAAGTGTGCCAGGCCAGGCGGAGATCTGAGTCGGAAGTTGAGGGCACCCGGTCTTCTTCAGGCCAGAGTCACAGCTCAGGCTTTTGCCAGAAACACCCTTCAGTGTGAGGAATCCACTCAGAGCAGCCTGTACTTCTGATACTCCAGCTGCAGCTTCAGCTCTAGCTTCCTGCTGGGCTGCCCAATTAACCCCAATTAATAAACTGTGCACTAATTAAAGTTACAGTTTTGCTTTTTGAAATGAGCCAGTTAGGAAAAGGCTGCTGTTGATGCACCCCAATTAGAAGAGTGCTCACTATATCAAAATCAGAAATGTTTAGTTACCAAACAGCGCATTACACAAGCACTCGAATCAATCGCAAGACTTTTCAGCATGTGCCCGGTGAGTGCACTGATCAATAGAAGACACTCTGAAAATGTATTACAGGTGTTCAGGCAGCTTGTCAAATCACAGCCATTTCTGCATCAACAGTATGTTGTGGGTAGTTACTAAAATATAATAAAATGCACTGCCCCTATTACTAATGGCAATTACAATATCCTTAATGTAACATCAGTTCTTACATGCTGCTCCACTACAAACATACCATCATCACTAGACTTTATCTCCACTGCCTACAGGGGTTTTAAAAAATTAACTGTAGGGCAGTAAGGGTACATGCATTCGCATCGAACCAGGGTCTTTCGGAGAATACACGGTACGACGGAGAAGACGTTATTGAAAAAAACAGAATCACAGAGGGACCAAAAAGCGCAAGTAAATCATAAACCTGGGTCGTACTGTGGTGCAATAGTGCCACCTACTGTCGTAACACTTCTGCTGCCTTATGTTTACTGGTTAATACGCAGCTGTTTATTTAACATAAATGAAAACAAACGTGGCCACATTCTTTACAACTTTTTGTTGCTTAACTTTGTTGTATTGTGAAACGTACCGAACTGTGACCCTAAAACCGAGGTATGTACCGAACCGTGACATCTGTGCACCATTACACCCCTAATTATCTGGATTGTTCGTCTGATGGTATCAGATTACCTGCAGCGGCCCACGGAGCACAGCGCAATGGGGTCTCCCACAACAGCCACTAGGGACTGGGCACGTGTGATGGCAGTGTTGAGGAGTTTGTAGTTGGATAAGAAGCCGTAATCCAGGTCTTCTGTGGAGTCTTCAACTAACTGCTCCTTCCTCTTAATAGCTGTCTGCTTGTGCTTGCAGGTGTGGCGGGTGCGAACAGTGCTCAGGAACAGCACTCGGAATTGCTTACCTACAGGGAGGAGGGGGAGAATTACTGAAGAATACTTCACCACATAGCACTGTAATGGAACAAAAACCCAATTTGTTTTATTCTAGTTCAAAAGCATGTGTGCGTGATATGGCAAAAATATCAGATCACAATGTTTTCACAGTTAAATCACAATATTCTTATCAATTTGTAACTATAGATTTTTTTTTACTATTTAACAAGTTAATAAACAGTACAACCAAACTATTGTTTGCGCCGTTACTATAAGGCAAAAAAAAAAAAAATAAGCGTAAAGCAATAAGCAAAAAACTGCAATAGATAGATGGAATGTAGTGTCTTTAGATGATACTATGATCTCTTTGCTTTGGTGCTGGGATTCTTATCGCGCGATTAAAAAAAATAAAGCCCGACTTGACTGGTCCCCAGGACAAATAAGTTTGAGTAACGCTGATCTATACTACGCAAGCTATGATGAATTTCACTTTGATATTTCAGTGACTTGTCCGGGTCACGCACGTTTTAAACCTGTC